>DWDT01002106.1:0-14356 GCA_018245595.1 Microceris scylla | reverse complement strand
GGGGAAGGGGAAGGGAATTTGGGCCTCCGGAAACCTCACTCACTCAGTGAAAAAGCAAATCCTGGTTTCAGAGTGAGACCGTGGTATCACACCGGTCGAGCCGGCCCATTCGTGCCGAAGCATGGCTCTACCACGTATAAAACAACATTCGTCATTCGTTTACATATTTATACATAATTGTTGTTCATTGTCGTAAATAATTGTTGGACGTGTAAGTAATTAATATATGAGATGATATTATCAATGAATAGGATAATAACAATGACAATGAAATGTTTAATCATTTGTAATCTCGTCTGAATTAAAAGCGAATAGACATTGATCCATCATTATCATTATCAACCCTTCGATCATTCCACTGTTGACTACGGGTCTCGTCTCAGAATGAAAGCTCAAGGTATTAAAGAAGTATTTGGTTACTGTGTAGAATTGTCTAAGCTATGTTACGTTATCTGTGATAAAAAAAAAACTTGGAATTTCGAATACTTTAAGCTATATAGGTTGCGAATCTTGCGTCCGACCATTAGGAACTAGTCTTTCTTATTAATGTGAAGACTGGAGCTATCTCCACCACACTGCATCAGTGCTATTTAGCAGTGATTTACACCATACAGTACAAGTTTCCTTAGTTTTGTTCAAAAAAAATTTTTTTTTTTTTTTTAAATTTACTGAACTACTATTTTCACAATGAAAGCATTTAGTTTTAAGTAATCTTTAGATACGTTGTGGAATTTCCAGAACAAATTTTCTTATTTAATATCATGTAAGACGCATGGGTATAAAAACTCTTGACTCATGAGTCACCTTCTATCGAGTGCGCATTGATTCGTTCAAGCTAATCATCTCCGCGCGCTCAACGGTCAATTTAACAGTGACATAGTGTGTAAACACCTTATTAAAACTTTATATAGCTGTCACTGATGGTAGTGTTGGAGAATGGGTTTCATGTATATTAATGAATAGGTATGGTTTAGAGGAAAGTGTTCAAAATATTGTAGGTAGGTAATTATGGCGTTAAAACAGATTTTAGCATATCAAGAAACAGATATAATCTGTATCAGAGCCTTGTAGTCATAACTTGAGTGAGTGATTGTGGGGAAACTTGTGTACTTTAAACTCTTCCATAATGTTCTCTAAGGCATGCGATCTCTGCAAACCGCACTTGGCGCAGGTGGCAGATGTAGCCTTAACCTTTGCCATTCTGAAAGTAAGTCTGTATCCTACAGTGGAAAGACAAAAGGTTTGATCATGATGTTCTTACATCGTCATCGTCATTATCATCAGCCTATCTCAGTCCATTGGAGAACATAAGCCTCCCATATAGAGCACCATGGCGCCCTGTCCTGTTCTTATCTAAAATATTTCAATAGAAAATACACATACAATACAGCACTTAAAATTGAAGCAATTTTCTAAAAAAATAAATAGCATTCAAATACATAATAATCATAGCGGACATCGCACCACAACTGTTGTTTAAAAAGCAGCCAGTTCAATTATTTCGCCATTAGAAGTTTCATTATGAGCCAGTCCATTTGGGCTGTTAAAATAATTTTTCTTCATCGGTAACAGAATGAATAATTTACAGGTGAACTACGCAAATTAAAACAAATCGTAAAAATAGTTACATGCACAACTTACTACTAAGATTCATCATCTTCATGATTATCATTGTCATGGTCATTGACATCAACATCGTCATCAATATAATTATCATCCTTATGGTTCTATAGTCAACGAGGGTTAAGTTATAGTGTACTGAATAGACGAAATGTCGCAAGCCAAATAATGTACGGTATTCACTGACGGGGTAAACATTTCCTTGGAGTATATTTCTTGTTTTGTTCACCGATACTTATATAATTATGCGCTCCTTTAAAGAATATCATGCCCTATTAAGACTTAGTAAGACATGTGGCTCTCTGATATAAGCGTGGATAAGGATCTCACGAAGAGCTTCAGATTATATGACTGTTTAATCGGCTAATGTACCTATATGAACAGAAGCGACCATTTCATCAGGTGACATAAAAATATGTTCTTTGGACCGTTTTATTGATAAAAATAATTTTGAAAATAGTCTTACAGAAGATCTAGTAACATCATAGGTTACTGACACAAAATATTCAATTGTAACCGTTTGATTACAGCGAGTATTGCTAGCTCCAAAAAACTATTTATTTGCCGCAATTCATTTATAATTGTTTCGTCTACAATAAAACATTTCACCATTTGATATTTTCGTTAAAAATCCTTATAAAATCATACCAAAGCAGCAACCATCACTGGTAATTGCAACCACGAGTAGCGGCCACTACCCCACGGGGTCTAATTCTGAAACCCCCCTCAATATAATCGTGTTCATTATCATCGAGCCCTGATACCACGCTAAACTACAGGTCAGTGGTTCTCAAGCTCGCTCACTGTGTATCCAACCTGAAAACGTAAACGAAACTGAACGGATATTGTATATTGTGTGTGTCTGATTGCAGTAGTACTTTGTTGGGTGTGTAATGGAATAAAATAGCTGAAGATCGAGCTTAGTGGATAGACATTGGAGAGGCCCATGTCCAGCAGTGGACAAAAGTAAGCTGATTATGATGATGACGTGACTTTGATATACATGAAATATAACTTTAACGGTAAAGGAAGATATCCTAAGACAACTTGCCTTAGAGTTCGCCAACTCTGCCGACCCGCACGTGGCCAGCGAAGCAAACTGTAGTTGTAACGCTTCTAGAATGAGACACGAATCATGATTAACGTGTCTAGCACGGGAAAGATGAAAGGGCTAGTCAATGTCAGACATAAACAGTATGTGGTTAATCACTAGCATGGTCTATGGAAGTGTAATCTTTGACATAAGAATCTTAGTAAATGAAAATTTTAAAGAATTAAAATCGAATTTCGATAGTTAGTGAACCTCTAGTACAAATAAGATGGTTTAAAAACTTATATTGTTCTTCTTATAACGATTATTATTTTGTAATGGATTAGTAGATCTGACATAGTAGCGAAATGACTTTTGTGTCAGTCGAATAACACTTTGAGAACCGCAGCCCCAGAGCCATTACCTACCATTACCGTGCATTAAGTTTTTTTGATTAGCTCTAATTAAGCCAGCGGCGGGCTACCAAAACATAGAATTTGTTCCCGCCACCTAATTGTATCATAGGTGTGACAGCCATTATTTTAATTGCGAATGAAGCTTTTAATTGTCGCTCACATTTCTTTCTATGTGCTTTTAATGACGCTTCATAATGTATTATGTAACGTTGTCCTTATACACCTATGTACAACCTACACACAATACACTCCGTCTTCGATATAAATAGCACAGTATATCCACCCATATTTTAATAGCAATAAGAGCTAAAAAGGCGTGCAAGTGTTACATATAACGTGTATATCGTGTTGCTCTCTGTACTCTAATACCAGTTCATAAAAGAATACCTCAGTTTACGTAAACGCTTATTTATGACGTGTGTTTATACTGTCGCGTTAATGATAGTGTGAATTCTCCACTATTTCTGTTCGACTTTTAAATATGGGGTAGTGCTGATCCGAATAGGAGTTATCGTAAGTAAATGATGGCCCCTTTGACATTTGTCAAGCGTGACCGGTAATAATCGAAATAGTCTTGTGTTTTGACTTTAATTATTCGAATTTATCGGCATTTTTCCTACAATTTGCTATTTCAGAATTAATTATTCAATTTATGGGACGCTTGTGTACAATATTTTGATTTGTTTGTTTTCTTTTCTGAATCATTATACCTATTAGTAATCGTATAGAAAGTTTTAAAGTGTACTTTTGTTATTTACTTTTATTTTCACTTTGAACATCATCATCATCCGCCTATATCAGTCTACTGCTGGACATAGGCCTCCTTCAAAATGGGGTTTATGCCCGTAATCTCCACGCTGGGTATGCGGGTTTGAAATCGCAGGGCACGGCTTTTCATTTTGAACATACAAAGGGTAAAATTATTAATAACCCTCATGTTGAAGTTTTACTTACCATATTAGTTTGGTTAGATTCCCGGTCGGATATAATTCCGATTTTTACAAAATCTGCGATTTTAAAATTAAAAATCAGTTGCTATAAAGTTTAAGACATATATCGTGACGAAACTTTCAAGTAAGAAAGCTTCATAATGTTCCTCAAGGCGTTGGCCTTCTTAGGCGTTCCTGCCTACCCGCAGTTGGCCAGCGTCGCAGGCTCCGACGTTAAGCATTTTTATTCTGAAAGAAGATCAGTGCAGCAGTAAAGCAATAAAATGTCCTTTATCGTCCACTGCAGCACATAGGCCTGTCCAATAGCGCGCCAAATAGTCAAAACTTAATATAATATTATTATATAATATTAAAAAATAATATAATAATATAATATTAAAAAATAATATAATATTATCCGTCTACTTCTCCAGTTTTTTAAAAACATCAATAGTCAGTAGTAATAGTTTATAAGTATGTTACTCGTATCATGGAAAAATCTTCCGAAGTACAGTCAGATACAAATGTTTCCGATTGCCATTAATTCCCGCTTTGAAATGCACTAACGTAACAAATTAGGCTGCTGGGGGACCGTTCGATGCTACTTACCATACCTGCACGGCCTACTATTTTTTCAGTGGCCTTTTTTATTTCGTTTTTTAGCCATTTTCCATGGAGCGGGCGACCCGTCCTGCGGGCTTCCTTTTTTTTCGAAATCAGTAAATTGCATATTTGAAAAACTACTGCCAGTAGGGGGTATGTCGATTGAGCTCGCTTTTATTCCAGTCAAATTTATATTTAAGGAGCGAGTTATGTATTTCGCGTGAATACAGCCGGCCGCTGCACAAACGCGTAGGTTTTGGACGTGTTCATCTGTGTCCGGGCCTGGATTTTAATGAAATTTGTTCGAATAAAGACGTTTCTATATTCGTGTATGAAGAGACTGATGGATGTAGTAGAACACTCAAGATTTATAGGGATATGTGACACTCAGTGCCCTCTATCAACTCCATAAAGGACCTGGTGTGACGATATAAATACAGATCAAGAAAGCGTAATAAAGCGAATTTAGATAATCGAAAACGTTAACTCATGTAGAGTTAAAGATGCTTGAATAAAATAATTACTACTAATTATTGTAGGTATGTACATTATACCCTACACTATATTTAACATCAACGTAACAAAGGTGTCGAAAAACAAAATTCCAAACCAAATAAAACTTAACCGTATTCATTCGAACAATTACATTTAAACACATAATTTGCGCTCCTAAACAATCATTAGTTATACTTAACGCGAAAAACACAATTCGGAAGGCCATCTACAAAATCTATGCCTATTGTTCTTAGTTGGAAAAAAAATGAGGAAGAAAAAAAAAGAATAATAATAATCACCACGTTCGTTAATTGCGTTCCCACTTTAAAATTCGACAATGGAATTCATAAATTCAAATTTGGTACTCGAACGAACAAAACGTACAATCGTGTGGAGAAGTGCTCACGCGCGGCGGGGGCCGGCGTGCGCGCTCGGCGCATGCGCGGGAGTCGTACATGTAATGCTTTTATAGATCCCATTACGCATTTTTATTAAACTTTAATAAATTTCTCATTCAAAACTAAATATATGACATTTTATTATATGTAAAAGAAACCGTTCCAGTAACCTTGTATTTACTCAAAGCATGCATCCTTCAAACTTTGAGCGTAACATAACATTTTAGATTAAATGTTCTTTTTACAAAAATTTTCACACAAGTAATGTAAATATGTATTCGAAATGCTTAGTTGCAATATTTCAATTGTTTTAATATCGTATTGACATAAAATTAAAAAAATCAAGTATCCAACTTTATTCACGTCGTATACACAAACCCCTAACAAACTATGCATACACTAGCGAAAAAAGATCCAGCCTCGCTGATCGCATCTGTAATCCGGTTACAGAGCGATAAATGAAAGGTAATTGGAAGGAAATTACGCAATAAATGGGAGGTTATTATTGAATTTAATGTTAAATTAATCGTAAGCCCCCTCTAACATCTGTCGTGATCGCCCCCCGCGGCTCGCGCCCGACACTCCGCGCTCGATGTTCGACAATGAGTTTCGTTATTACATTACTCGTTACATCAAGTAAGTGCTTTTAAACAAATTCACAATCCCAATGTTTTGTCGAGTGTACTAAGTGTTTCGGCTCGTATCGTCGTATGACGCGTCCGAGTGGGTCCGGTAGCGGAAACGAGAATCGATTTTTAAATATCGATTTGGGCATGGATAATAAAAATTGTAGCGCCAATTTTAAATTTAGAATCCTTCGCGTTAATGTGTCCTGACATTAGATGCTTATTGCAATGTTTGGCATCTAATTTGAAATTAGTTAAGGTCTTACCTGATCTACCTGAGAACAAGTAAGTGCACATACTAATCCAGTGGGTGATAACAAACAGCGTAATTGTTTTGTTATGTGTGCCGTACCTACTCTGGATAATATAACACAACAATACATCCACTATCGTATTCGAAAAATCCTAGACATTTCATTCATTTACATTTGTTCAGAAGGAAATGATTTTTAAACAGAAATGAAAATTTAGTTCGGATAAATGTTATTGCAAAATGCAAAAAGCCGATCAAACATTTACTTTTATATATTTACATTGTTTATAAGACATAAATGGACCACGTCGTAATGGGTGGTCACCGTCGCCTGTGGACATTTGCAACACCCGAGGAAAATTCTTACATCTTATTTAAAGATGAAAAGGTATTTTTTATCTAATACGAGTGAGGTGGAAATGAGCTGAGATCGTGGCCAAAAGTAAGACTATTATTCTCAAAAAACATTCCTATCATTTTAATACAGGGTTATAACACCTTGATTAATATAAAACATCTGAATTTATACAAAACATAAGACTTAAGAGATGTCGCTTCATAAAAGTATATTTTTTTGATGTTATTTAATATTATCCTAGTTATTCTGCGATAAAATATATAGGTTTTTTAATGTTTTAAGTATTAGTTGTATGACCATAATTTACATTGAATGTGTGCCCAGTCTATAGAAATAGGCTCACCACCTATTCTGTACTGAGGCGAAACGTACTTAACTGATACAATATGGGCGTGTACGTACTACACTCCCCTGCGTACCTCTTAGAAGATTACAGGCGTTATGTTACGTCTGTAAAATATATATACTATAGTGCACTTTCTGAAAATGTTCATGAGATAGGGTACAGTCGGCTTCACAGAATTTCACCGCGATCGCTTTGAACGATTTCGATGAAATTTGGTGAAATAGTGCAACGAATCTCGCTTGCGCATCATTCACGATACGAGTGTTCCAAATCCGTATTTCAAAAATTGTGATGACCCGACATTATATTTAAAAATAATCCAATATTCGTGGGAAAAAATCCTCCGATATCTCATTTACTTAAAATATTTCATTGATGCTCATAGATTGCTTATATTATTGTATATTTCAATAGATATTAAAAGTATGAATAATTAATTTAAATTATTATTTTTTTCTAATATTACCACTATTAGTCTTATTGTTCATTCCTTTTGATAGAGTTACTGATCGTGCATAAAAGCGGGTAACTGTAAATAAATGAACAGGTAAATTTAAATGAATAATTGAACATTTTTCAATATAAATCCAATCGATATTTGTTGAATCGATAATCTCAAAGGAACTCATTCGCACACACGAAAACACACGTAGATACACACACATATTTATTTATACATTAACTAATATATTTATTTGTACATTAACTAAAACTAAAATATCACTTATTCAAATTATTAACATATCATAAAAATAATAAAAAAAATAATATGAAAACAAAAAAAAAACAAAATTCAAGACATACGTCACAAATTTCGTTCACATTAACCAAAACATCCAGATAAATTAACGTGTATTTTTATTTATTTATAAGCTTAATTGCTATAAGTTGCTAATGTTGAAAAATATTGTTGATTGCGTGTTTCCGAATGTCCAGTGCCTTAATAAATCTGTATAATAACTTTAATGAGCATTTGTAAATAACACACAACAAACATTACAAGTAGAATATAAGAAATATAAATGAATTTGGTTTAATGTTTAAGTAATTAAGAATAATACTATTAAGCAGTTCATAGCCTAGTGATAGCCTAGTGGTTAAGAATTTAGCCCGTCATTCCGGGGGTGTCGTGTTTAAATCCATGGCGCGCACCTCTTTACAAGAGTGCGTTTTAAATTTAGATATGATTCGATAACGGTGAAGAAAAACACCGTGAGGACACCTGCACACCTTAGAATTTAAAAAAAAATTCTAAGGTTTGTGAATTCTGCCAACCCGCACTTGGCCAGCGTGGTAGACTATGACCTTAACCCTCTCATTATGAGAGAAGACCCATATTCCAACAGTGGAATTATAATTAATGGGTCAGTTATTATATTAAAGTATATTTCAAAGTAAATTAAGATCATACACCTGATTCTTAAAATATTAAAAACCTAAGATAAATCCGTTATTCTAATGATGAGCCTAGATAGTTTTCAGTATTAGTAATTTTGTCTAACTCTATATATACACCCAAAAGCACTCACTTATATGGCATCCTGTAAAAGACACCTCAGATTCGTCACATCACATCATGTCACATCATACCACATCCACAATACTTGATACAAGTGCGTAGATATTTTTTAATCTATGTTCAGCGTTGTCGTTCAATTTCTTTAACCATCATTGACTAATAGACTATCACTAGACTACTGACTATTATTGAATAAAACCTGGGTCATAATTATTGTGGACAACATAAATATCCAATGATATAAGAATAGCAAGTGTAAAAAGTCCCAGATACATCTAGGATCCTTTTAATGTTGATATAATAGTGTCAGCTTAAAATGGGAATATCCTAAATGAACTTGTGGCGTTAATATCTTGATATGTGCACCCGAATAGTGTTCAATGCTAGTGACCGCATTCCAAAGCGTTCCGCGTCGTGTAAAAAGCTAATAAAACCCCGTCAGCAGCTAAACTCGCGAATGATAATCCCCACCGCCTCCTCGTACATACGAATTTGTCTGTTCAATTAATTTTTCTCGTCCGCTTTGCGGCCCGTACACGTATCGAGTCGCCGCGACACCCGAGCGCGCGTCTGCATAATACATCGCTATACGCTGTTACTGTACGTCGGACTTTAATTATATATCTGCTACAATTTCGCCTTTTTTCGAGTATTTTTCACAATTCCTCTCCCTAACACCCACAGTCCCCCCTCCGGACGGGCTCGGTAAAAAATGCTTTGTGCGTGTGTGTATCGGTTGGCCGGCGATTCCACGGCGAGCGGTGGCCGCGCGGGCCCGCGCTGCCGTCTTGCGTCCGCGCCTCGACCCACTCAGATAACCAGCCGCACCGTTCCCGATAAAAACACACTTAGACATTTTAATGCAATTAAGCTTGTAGAATACGACGGGGAGAGAGCGATAAGCCCCGCTCAACTTTTCCTGTAACAGGCTGTTATTTCACGATTTAAAATCGGTTCTCAACCCGTTAATGACGCGAGTACAAGTGCAGATCGGCGGCTCCGTTCGGCCGCGGACCAATCTATTTAATAACCCCCGCCGGTGACACCCCACCCGGCGGCCATCGCCAATTTTAACCCCCCATGAGCCCCCTAGCACCCGCCCTGAAAAAAATCCGGAGCGTTTTAAAATTAATGAGTAAAAATCTACACACACACGGGCACGAGCACATATGAGTGTGTGACGTCGGTCCAATGATGCCTTTGACGAGCAAATAATGACGTGTAATAGTGTTCGGGAGTCGGTGCGTGGGCGGCGGTCTTGCGTCCGGTGTCGCTCCGAGCACAATCTGCGATCGCGTAGCCTTTTCCATTAGGACCAACTATCCAAGAGAAAAAATCGAGTACAAATTGAAAATTCGTCGGTTCGGCCGCGCTAATTCCGAGCGGAGCGGCGCCGCGGCGCGAAGCGAACGCAGTTAGATAACATTTGTAGAGGCGAGGGGAGAGCGGGGTGTCACCCCTACGCAACGGCGTTTTTATTTTGGCCGGCCTTTGCCCCCATACCCCCTTCGTTCGTCCAACTTCATCTGAATAATTACTGATTTTTTCGTGTACCGCTGATTATTTCGAATGTTATTTGCCGGTGATAATTTCTCCGCTCGCCCGCTCGTCCGCGCCGGTCAGCGCTCCTCTCGTTTGAATAACGAATACTGTTGTTAGTACGTCAAATTTTATCAACGTATTTCCCTTTCGGCACCGGTCGTGTGAGCTTTGTTACTATGTAGTACAAATTCAATCAAAGCTTATATACAAACACTCATTCATCGAAAACTAGGCATTGACTAATTCGGAAATTTTTGAAGTTTGTATGAACCTAAACAAGTAACATCCAAATGACGGCGATCTCAAAGATTTGCAAAGACAAACGATTATAACACCAAAGTCGAGCGAAACGTTGGTGTCTCGCCGGAAATACAGCGGTAACAAAATTACGGTATGCTTTAAATAGTCCTCAATTGTACTTGAAATATTACTTTTTGTAACATTAAAGCTAGTTTGTACTACGATTGAGATTTCTTTACTATTATAATTACGTAAGCAAAAAGTAACATGAGGTCTATATGAAAACATACTCGTATATATACGTAGATAACAATGAGTATGAAACATATTACAATGCGATAAAACAACCGGGGATATTCCTAAATTTAATATACACGATAAACATTAACGGATAAAAAGGAACAATTTACAATACAAATGTATCAATAATGTAAACTGTAACCATAAATGTACCTACATATTATGCAACAGATTATCTAACGCACACAGTCAATAAAAACGAGCAATAAAATTATTTAAAGACATTTTCCACAAGACAGCGAACAAAGATTTGTGGAACGGCCTGAGTAATTGACGGTATTTATTCAAAGAGCGAGCTGGCAAAGCGGGCGGAAACATAAAAAAGTAATTAAAGCACTAATCGAAAACTCTAATTATTATGCTTATTCGACAAGTGACAAGTCGAGCCGATGGCGATCGCTTTGGCAAGGATTTCGGTGGGACCACCCACCACCCCTCGGGGCCGCATTTTTTCAAGCCACCACCAAAAGGGGTTGATTTTTTAAACTGATGACGCGCTTTCATTCCGCGCCGTGCAACTTGGCGCGCGGCTGTATGTGTGCCGGTCGCAGATAAATAAATAAAAAGAAAAAAAATAGAAAAAAAAAAAGCGAACGCTTTGTCGATAGTGCCCGTGTTCCTCTTTCGCGGTATATCTAGTGCGGCTCCGTACGTTCGGAAACCGAACTTTTCGAAACAATACAACTTTTGACGTGCGCTTAAAGTTTTTAGAATCGTTCTTACGGAATGAACGTTAAACGGCCAGTGACAATCGATTAAAATTTTTCTTGTTTCTTAATTAATTAATTGCACGTTTTGTAATATTGTTAATTTAACAGTGATAAAGTAACTGACTTAAACGGTGATATTAGTTGAAGTGTCGCGGAGTTCCGTCGCCCGTTTTGCGGTGTACTAAGAACATTTTTAGATGATGAAGTATGCAATGAGGAAATTATAACAAGGTTATTCCAAGTTAGCCGTAAATTGCTCGCGTGGGGAGAATGACATTGTCCTTTGTGAGTATTACCTGATTATTATTTTTTCAAAAGTTTCGTATATCGGATTTGACACTTAGTACTCATTTACATTTTTGCGAAGATATAACCAAATTAATTTTTTAAAATTAGTTGTGCTTATTGTTGGTGAATATTTAATGTTGTATTTAGTTTGTGTGTTTTTGTTGGTTTAGTAATCATTAAATATTAATTATTACTGTAGTAATAATTTGATATTATAAACCGTGCAATAACCAGTTAAGTGAATTTCATTTGTTTACGATTTAATAGATAATAAAATTAATGTATTTAATTTTATCCCATAAATTATTGGAAACAACTTTCTGTTTCTTAATAAACATTATAAAATTACAAATTTTATAACACCTTGTTAAGTAGAACTGTAATATAATGAATAAAATTGTTAAAAATGTGATTACTATTAATTTTTATATCGATTACACTAATCGTGTGTTGCCAGTGCTTAAGAAAATGATGTCGATATAATATCTTGATGGTACATAATCAGGCAACAATACTTAAAAAGCAGAAATTAGTTCCCACTTTAAAAAAATCTAATTTATATTCATAAGCAATCTTAATATTCTAAATGCGAAAACTAATTTGTCCGTCCATCACGTTTTCAACTCGAAGCCGATAAAACGATTTTTATAATTATATGTGTCAATGGCTTAAACTATTCATGTAGAAGAAGTACGATATTTGGCACTCCGTGCTCTCTGCCTACCCTGTAAGGGACCCGGCGTGAAGATATGTATGTACGGTTTAAACCATTGACAAACATATTTAGGATATTAAGAATAGTACACTAGAGGACGACGTTGTATAAAAATCGTGTAATAATTACTTACAATAGCAAAAAAACAGAAGTGTCTTTAGACACTCTTTCAATCAATCTTTAGATTGATTAAAAAAAATCACAGTACAGCGCAAACAAATTCGCCAGCAACAACTAGTGAATAACACAACAGAATTGAAACGGTCCAACATCATTGGATACAAATCGATAATAATCATTATTAAATCGCTATAATCGGATAATATCGCCCGAGGTGTGGTAAAAAACTTCACAAAACCGGAATAAAGAGCCGGCCTGAACATAATTATCTCCAACCTACTGCTATACGTAAATTAATTACTATACCAATGATACGAGTAGATTATTCCGCGAAGGTCATACTTAATTACGACACAGATAATTTATAACATCGATAGATATTTTACTTAGAAAAACATAATCGATTTAATTATGTCATACAACTAACTTTTGTATGCGGTTTTCGTTGTTGTTCATGTATTTTATTCTTTGCACTTTATTTTAAGCTTTCAAGACAGGGTTCTGTTGCTTCTAGTCATGGATGTCCTAAGACTGCACTTTATACAGCGATTTTTGATATTTTGATCGTATGCTAAACGCTGTTAAACCCCTAATTTAGGGTTTAAAAGCGATTACACTAATGATCTGTTTAACGAATGGGACAAATCAAAATCAAAATTATATAGATTTTAAAAGCAGTTACTTGAAATGGCAAAGAATATTTACTCAAGTTGAATTAGATCTTTAGTTCTATTTTCTCCAGATACCTGTAGAAAGCTTTAAAGCGTTATGAACTCAACGTCAGTTGAATTGCAAGAACCTATTTTGATTAATTTTATCATTATACATATCGATATGTAATTATAAATATGCTATTACAATATTAATCACAATATAATATATCATTGGCACGACGACACCAGACGAATTTCGACATGAAATTTAAATTACAAAAAAAAACTCATGATGAACTTTACGTTTCCAATAATCTCTATCACATATTATTATCGTCTATCAATGAATTAATCAAGATTCTTTTTGTGGTAGAAAAACTTAATCGATCGGATAATAATATTATAAATTAACATGTTAGTTATAATTATATTTCCTTGATGTAATTTAATAAACTGTACATAATAGCTGGTAATAATTGCTAAAGAATTGCCTCGACCTTCTTATACAAGTTAACATTATATCTTTGCATTTAATATTATGTACTTATCAATGTTATAATTGATTTAACTACATAGGTGCAGCGCATATTTCCTTGTGGTCATCGATGCTGTGAAATTTAATAGACAGTTAGAGTTTCTGTTATAATATCTTCATGAAGATATATTTACGTATGTTGGTGTGAAAAATGTTTAACAGCTTAAAATTATTTTTGATCATACTATTGAAGTTGGGGTTCTCGCAATTTTTTTAAATATGGTTATTATATCGTTAGCTCCCGTTTGAGATAGGCAAAGAGGGCTGAACGCTAGATCTATGTAGGTATATCTTTACAAACCTACCGTGCTTTGAGTACATTTATTGGTATCTTTATACACACCCGCTGGTTTCAGAGACAGTACCTACCTCAACTAATTTTAGCAATATTTAATTTTTTTAATAACATTACAAAATGTATTCGTCATTCTCATCATAATATATACATACATGCCTCTACATTTATGTATGACTTATGTATAATAACATAATGAAACTGCACATTGCTATGCACTTGAAATTATTTTAAACAAATAACAATATTACCAATTGATAGTTTAAATACCTCATACCTCACCACCTATTCCATGGGACGTAAACGTAACTGGCCAAACGTGGGAGTGTACCACACTCCTCTGCCTGCCTCTTCGGGGATTACAG
>DWDT01002105.1:0-14356 GCA_018245595.1 Microceris scylla | reverse complement strand
ATGGGCGACGGCAGTCACTTACCATCAGGTGACCCGTTTGCTCGTTTGCCCCCTACTCTATAAAAAAAAAAAATCTCATTGTAATCAATTTTGTTACAGTGACAGTATGAATACGATCACTGATAGTTCGAATCTCGGAATAAAAAAGATGGCGGCAGTAATATAAAAAAGTTTTGTTATTATAAACTTATGATTATCGTAATTGGTTTGTGAAAAAGTTACGATCTAATCTTTGGTTGGAAATCAAACAACACGCTTGTTCTAACAGGTTCATTTGCGTTTTATCTACTTAGATCAAATTGAGGTAGTGTCTTGTTTATCTAAGAATTTTTTCGCGAGCTATTTATTTCGTTAAACAATAAGCATATCATGTTTTTGCGCTGTCACTCGTTCAGCTGAGTCAGTGTAGATCACTCATAATAAACAGAGATTGTGTAGGATTAGTCAAGGTCATGATTTGCACAATACAATCGATTTGATAAATCAAATCCATAGCAAATTTGCTAGTTATAAAAACTAAGCATGTACTCGAACTATTTCTGGACCGCCATACACGTTTACAACGAGATCGTTAAGCATTATCTTTTCGACTTTTATCATTGTGAATAATATATCAATACATGTCATGTTTATCATACTTAACCATGAACCTTAATTTAATACCTACGTTTTGTTTACGAAATACAACGTGTATATTACGTAGAATTTAATAGTGTTACGTAAAGGAAAACTGTTTATAAAAACATTTTTCTATCTTTTTGTGCGTGCGTCATTGTGATGATAATGAATATGAACTATAATGTGACAAAAATGTTTTGAACTTGATCAATAACTCAATTGCGGTGTTTACCTACTTACTGCTAGGATTATGGATACATTCACTGTTAAAATAGGCTGATAAATAAAGTCTGTGTAAGTATATCACGTGAGTTTGTTTCGACAGACAAGAAAGGTTAGTGTTTATTTTGGACAAGAAATTTTAAGGTGTTGTAAATATGTCGTACAGACAACTAAATCGAACGGAACGTGCAAGCAAGGAGATGAACACTTCGTTTCTAAAATCATAGCGGGAGAAGCAACTGAGTGACATATTTTTTTTCGTCGCGTGTAGCAAAAGTTCTAACGGTGGCGCAAAGATGAGACAGTATAAAATACAAATTGCCTTGAAGTATAACACGACTATATATCAACAGCTGTTGCAGAATCGAAGGTTTTAAGATAGAAAGTGCTGCCATAAAAATGATTATAATATAAAAGTGCTGCCATAAAAATATTGAAGTACTCGCTTGTGTTGCCTTACGTAAAAAAGTTTCTGCTCTACTGCTTACTGATATTTTTTTTACACATACACGTACTGGCTACTACAGTGTAACAATAAATTATAGTAGTATGCCAATCTGCGTACAGACGATAACAAGATTCTCTTTGGATCTCGTTCCGCCACATATTCCTCGCCAGACAGAAAGTATAGTTATTAAAGTTTTATCCATGTCTCTCTTAACGACGATGGGCGTGAAAGCAATTGTAGATGTATACATGCAATAAAAATAAATTATTTCTATCTAACATCTCATAAATAAAATACATTTTATTTAACCGAGGGATCTGCAAAGCTAAGATGGAAAGGCTTTTTCTAGACATGCGTGGTCCGTCTTAGAGCGCATCTGAGTTATTCATGAGACGGGCTCGTAGCCAAACATCAATTGTTCTTATATTGTATATATTTTGTAAGCCAATCGATGTTGCCCAACTTTCACAATTTGTAAAGCAATACATTGTATTAAAATAAATGTTAGTGCATGATATTCATACGCGACAGTCCTTTTAAATGTTAAAGTGCCATAAATTTTATTACTACAAAATTAATATCAATTATGTTTGTTTTATTGTCATAACACAGCGTCGAAGATATACGAGTATTATGACTATAAAAGTGTTTACCCGCATAATTTATTTATTTTAATAAGTTATGTGTAGCAATTAAAATATGTTCATACTTTATTCCCACTCCATGACCTTTACCGCCACAATGCGCGCATTTCAATAAAAACTATCGTGAATCACAGCGGCCTTGATATCTGAATATTAATAAAAAGGGGAAATGTTGCCTAAAAGCTTTGGTCGAATAGAGCGCGATTAAGCGAACGTTGCGAATAATGACTTGGGATGTTTAGTTACGAATACAATTAGTTATTCATTATTGTAAAACCAAAGGACAGGAGACGAAACAAATTTGAAGAGGCGAAAAATATACAAAAGGCGCTATTATCGTTAACAAGCGATCTCTACCAGAAACCCTTTGAGATTTCATGAATAGATATAAACAGATGCGGGGCAGAGGTGTAAGAATATTTAAGATTAAATATCATTTACTATATTCGGGATGGAAAATATACGTAGTTGAATGTTTATTAGAAAAATATAACATAAATTACTCGGGCCATCCCGAAAAACGTACGTGAGTTAAGCCGGTACATTTATAATCATGTGTATAAGCACTAACGAAACATTTAATAGTAAAATAACATGAATAACTTGTTTAGATAAGGTTGAATGGAAACTAATATTACAACAATACGTAAACGCAATCCGGAATAGATGGAACGAAACAAATAAATATGTCCAAACTCACAGGCCTCACCGTTTTTCTATATACATCCCTTTTTACTGTGCCTTATTTTTTAATATTCAGTACTATTCATGATAAGTTAATTATACATACAATTAGAATAAGCGCTTTTAGCTATTACTTGCCAAAGGAAAGGTTTCACCGTGTATAATACCTACCACCAACAAATACTGTCGAGGATCTGTCGATCGATACTGTTCTTTTCATCTTTGAGAAGATTTATGAACTGGAGCTTGCCACGGAAAACAAATGTATAAAAAGCACGCATTAAATGGGAAGCACGCGGGGAAGCGGGCGGGGGTGCTCACGTGAGCGGAGAACGAGCCCCGCGGTGTGCGGGGGCGGTCTGTTAATTGTCATACATTTTTGATATACATATTATTATTCATGTTTTGTTAAATTGTGCTATTGAATTTACCAACATTCCGAATCTCCGCGGACGAAGTCGCGGGTAAAATCCAGTACTTATATATGTATGTATTTACATGTACGTGTTTTACATACATTTCCGCGAATAAACAATATGGTTCATTTTATGTGTAATTATTTTTGTTATTACTTTATATATATATGCATATTTATAATTAAGAATTAACTTTTTTATATATATAAGATACAAATAAATTTTGTATTCATACACTGAAATTAACTATTTTCTTATAGTGTTAGTGAAGTTTAATTTAATTAGGTACCGACAAGAAACTTTTATACATTTTATTTTTAATTAATTAATAATTAATTAGGTCCTCGTACAATGAAAAAAGGCCAAAAATATATCTATAAATTTATAAACCATTCGTAGCTTTTGTTTATAATACATGAAAGTTGTGTTATATTATAGAACAAATGTAATTTTTTGCTATCCGTACTCATTATATGATGCTATTTACATGTTTAATCACTTCATACTCTTAATAAAATCTTCAAGCCACGTGTAATTGTCTGTCGGTTAGTGCATAATGTGAACATAATGAACTACATAAAGGCATTTTATATATTATCTACTAATTTATTTTATGTTATAATAATTAATATAAGTTTTGTATTATTGTTCGGTTTTGTATTTATAAGTTTTTATACAATCTGCCAACCCGCACTGGTACAGCCTGGCAAAGCCTGCCTGCCTGCCAGCCTATGGCCCCCCTCCGTAATATATGTAGGTATATATCCGTAAATACGGAATAAGCGGGTGTAATCGAATGTTAGTGTGCTACATCCCTCTGTCTACCTCTTCGGGGATTACAGACGTGATGTTACATTTTCCTAATTCCATTTTAGTATCTGTGATATTTCCTCACCTTTGTCGTTATTCGACTTCAATACTCTTTTCACCAATAGGCGGGATGGTTCCTGGGGAACTGTTAGATAAACGATAATATTTTGCATATAAATGGTCCAATCTGTGAAGACAAATGTAATGTCAAAAATGTATAATTCTGAGAAATTTTTTGCGTGTTCTATTGCAGCTGTTCAAATATATGATTAAGTTTATGAATCAATGATTATTTTTAAACAGCCTTCAAAAATTACGGAAAATATATCAATGTTATAACATTAAATTTGCTAACGTGCAAGTGAAGAATTGGAGGATGGAGGTTGGGTGGAGGGGGGTGGGGGGGGTGGAGAACTTTAAAACGTGGGACTTCCACGTTTCACCAGTAGACTGTAGAACTCACATTTCCCCGTTCCCGAAGCTATAGGCAGAGGTTTGTACTGTAGCCTATTGCTATATAGATATCGGGCACAAATCCAGACTCCGAAACACTACAGTAAATTCTAAGTTAAAAAAATCTGATAGTAGGTACCTGATTCGGGAATCGAACCGACGACCCTTAACTTTGCAGTTAGGTTCTTTAACCACTAGATCAACGAGCCAGTCCACATAGGTATATCTAACTAGATTTTATAATAGCGGTTTGATCGGATACTGACTGGAATGTCCGCGACGTGCCGCTACGTACTCGTGTGCAATAACACGAGCCGCGCGAGCCGCCGCGTCATTTCGCAACGGTTTCCAAATAAGTTGTCCCGTTAAATTCCAATACGTCCTGAATAACTCCCAGCTGGTTGCCGCGTGGAGCCTGCAATAGTCATAAAAACGGTTGTAACTATCGTTCGGATACCAGTCGTGGAAATCTTGAATTGTGTCGACAGCCGCAGCCGCTGCGGTAGGAACAGGGTTGGCTACTTTCACCGAAATTAGATACTTCTAGGAACATTTTACTTGTATATAGAGGAGGGTTAGACTACATTACTTTGTTAAAGCATTAGGTTTGTTTATTATTAGACTAGAGAGAATATTTTCAAAAACTTTATCTAAATATGGCATACACTGTTTGTTAATTATAAATTAAGTAGTATTCTATTATATGTAATTACGGTATTAATAATTTGAACTAATAAATAAATAATATTTCAAATATGTATTTTGCATTAATATAAACAATACATTAAATGCTATATGCTGAGTATATTTTAAAATTATTTAATAAGAATCTAACTCGTTAGATAAGTTGGACGTTTAGAACGATGAATATTTAAATTAAATTATAAGCTTAATTAAAAAATTGGTAGCGTTTTTACACTTCACGCACCTTTCATATTCCACTTCATATAGTGCTCTTCCCAAGCCCTGCAGTACCAAGCGTGAGTGGGGCTGTTGCATAACTTAAGTTACGCAAAACCAATGTCAAGAGCGGCGTTAAGAGACAGGTCGATGTCCGACTGCTGAGTATATCTCACGGAAACCAGACTTGATCGTTTGCTGTAGCCGAATTCCGCTGAGATCATTTAGAAATATTTACGGGTTACTACTTTATTATATTTTATGGGATTTGAGTTACAAAATAATTCTCTATCATCTTACAAAACAGCTAAATCAATCTAGTTTTAATATTTCACTCTAAAAAATTATGTATTTTATTAGTAAAATATATGTATTTGATTAGTCACATCTATCTATTTTATTAGGAAATAGATAGATTTGACTAAATATAAATTAGGTAGTAGCTCTTTTTATTTCTATTTCATATTAAATATTTCTTGCTCCACTGTAAACTTCTGTGAATATCTTACAATCAACATGTAAATACGTAACAATCACTGTCAATTTAAAATCAAAATAAAAACATAATAAAAAAGAATACTGTCAACTCAAATCTTACTATAAGTTTAAAAAAGTAAAATATTGTCTATGTTCGTTGTCTACGGATCTGACAACCCTGGCAGTTACGCCGCATGTGCGTGCGGCTCGGCAGCGGTGTTACGTAACGCGACAGTTAGCCAATGTCAAGAGCGGGTCGACGGCCGCGCCGCCAAACATACCAACCACACCTGATTGCATTCGGCTATGAGTAATGTGTACCCAAAGTTTGATGAAACACTAAATCTATATCCGTTGCCTATAAGTTCATTATTCTAAAATATGTACATAGGAATCGAGAAAAAGAAATTGGTAACAAACAAAAAGGTTACGGGTACAACATTCGTTATAACTTATTATATATAAATTTCGTTGTATAAATTTATTATTAGAGTTGTACAATATCGGATGCGATGCTTACAAATCAAAACAAAAATGACTGGTACTTCAATAATTTGAATTATAGAAAAGGGTTGTTGATATATCTGCAATTCAAGTGCAGAAAAATTTTTCATTCAACACGAAAAAAATTAAATTGGAATTATACAAAGACATGGTAATAGTGTACAATTTGTCAAGGTTTTTAAGAGTATGAAGTTTTATGTCTACAATTCTCAAGATGTTGTTCGCAAAGTAACAAAAACAAGGAAAACAAAAACTTATGCAGATATTCATTCATAAACTGATTATGAACGTTGACGTGGTTGCTTCGAATATTCGACGAAAGAACTATACAACGAAATACGTCGTAATTATTTGTGTGCTATTTAGATTCAACATTGGTTTTTATTAAAATACCTATATTAAAATTATCCTTATTTAGATTTTAATAAATACTTGTGAAACATACAAAAATTAGTTCCTCGTTTTATCCATTTTTTTATCCTTATCTGTTTTTGACGTGTTGCTAACGAAATTTTTACTTAGTCATAAGATTGATTCATCCTCATAAGTCCATTGTTGGATATGTCTCCCGAACGGGTTCTTACTACTAATCCCCACGCTGGGTATGCTTGGCTTGATTGGAAATCGTTAAGGACAGCTCGTAGCACAGCCTACGTTGCTGCTTGTCGGCGGACAGGGCATTTAGCCGTGCTTAGGTAGGCTATGTTATTCTATGATCTGCCAGCGCCGAGTTTAGACTTTTCTGACTACACCCTGGTATCCGGGCATAGGGTAGGGAGATGTATACTGTCTCCGCAAGACACGGACACGTGGAAATAAGTCAAATGAACTCATAGTGTTTTCATTTTGTTACACAGAGTACGCCACCCCCTCTCGTGGATTGGTCAGGCGTACCAACACTGATTCTGGCTATCGTGGCTTTAGTGATGGCGGCTACTGCGCTCCTAGCGCGATCGGCTGATAGTAAGCGACCAGTAAGGCTGCCTGGACCTCCAGCGCTCCCACTGCTTGGTACTAGGTGGCTCTTTTGGAGCCGATACAGGATGAATAAGCTACACGAAGCTTACGAAGGTGAGTAAGTTGTAAGATTCGTCTCAGTTTCTTTATCATTTCATATAAGACATTACGTTATGATTTGCAGCCTTGTGCTAGTTGAGCAGACTTCCGATTGCGCGGAGCTCTGATCAAGAATCTTTCGTTGCGAAAGTGACACTAATTCATTTCAGTTCATTGCATTTTATTGGTTTTTGCACAAGTCACGAACCTTGATTGACATGCAATTATGCATTTATTAAGTAACATAGTCTTAACGAAATCGAGTTATAAATCAACTTCCAACGTATAGTAGTGTAACCGCACCCTCGCTGTCACAATGAGAGATTTGCACGCAGACATGTTCAGGCGTTACGGGCCGGTGTTCGTCGAGACAACGCCAGGGGGCGCCGCAGTAGTCTCCATAGCAGAGCGGGCGGCTCTCGAGGCCGTCCTACGGACACCAGCTAAAAGACCCTACCGTCCCCCAACAGAAATCGTGCAAGTTTACCGCAGGAGCAGGCCGGACAGATACGCGTCTACCGGCCTTGTCAATGAGTAAGTATTTTTCTATGTCGTTCTCTATATTCTAATTTCTTATATTATCGTAAGTGTGATTGTGTAATTTCTCAATTTTTTCATCGATGTTAATCATGAGGCAGTATTCTGTACGCAGATCATGTTTCAGTTACAATTGGACACAATTTTACTTCGGGCAGTTTAACGTTTTCAAGCTTTTATTTTTTCTTTTAATGTTCCAAGACAGTCAATTATGCTCGGATAGTTTTTCTTGAGATGGAAAAGCTTTAAATTCTAGGTGTAATCTACAACTATTCGGACCATCCCGAAAAATGTATGGGAGTTAAGCCGGTGTTTAAGTAGCTACAACTACTACTCCTACTAGCTATTCCTAGCTACTCCTTTTCTGTCCGGGTTAATCGTCAGACAGTGTTTTGGCTTAAAGGAGTTCGTGAGCTGGCATTTAAAATCTATGATAGTGGAACTGCAGAACGGGTAGATGTTAATTTCGAACAATGCAATTTAAAGTTAACTGCCAGTATTATTTACACACCACAAAAAACAAAGAAAATTAAAAATGAAGTATGTTGAAGTGTAGCTAACACGTATAAAATAGATAAAATTTTTCACACGGGTATGAGAGACTCGGAACATTCACTAAGTGGAGGAAGTGTTGTCGGGTTGGCGAAACGCATAAAATGCAGCAATTTTACAACATTTATGTGTGATGATAGTTCACTATTAAAATATCTCTCGGTTTATTAGCTTCGTTGTGGCTAATAGATTAATGTTTTTGCGTTTATTTAATTTTTGTTGTAAATATTCTTGTTGTTGTTAAATTAATGAATTACATTTGTGTTTTTGATTAGTTTACTTTCACTGCACTGATTAATATGTTGATTAAGTAAACTTGTGTTGATTCTAATTACTATTTTATATATGTTGATATTTATATATGGTAGGTAAAGCCAGAAGCAGTTTTCATGTGTTCCCTGTATTTTAATGATTATGTGCAATGGCATGATGTCGCAACGACAATTTAACGTCAGGCAATTAAGGAACCATGTAATTATTTAAAAAAAAGAACATGTGACCCTTGTTACAAAGATTAGTGTTACAGACTGTACAAACTAAATAAAAAAAATGCGTTGTGACACATGTCACACGCGCTGCAAGTACATTTTTTCGTTGGTCCTTTATATCAAGAAAATTAATGAACTGAATAAACCTTTGGAGTAAAGAGAAAAAATGTTGCGCCTTATCTTACGAAGTCTCCATCAATTTTTATGTTTTTAATTATACGTACCATAAAACATTCATTTATCCCCAATGACTTTAATGACAAAAAAAAAAACAAAACTTGCATATGATCCATGTAATTGGAAACAATCGAATGTTATGGAACAAAAACGTGTATGAGTGTGCTAGTTTTAATGTAACGAAAAATCGTTATTTTTATTGAGCGATTAATACACTTCTGTTTATGTTTGTGTTATAGTACGTTATGGGTTTGTTACGTCATTGGAGGGCAGTGGCGTATAAACTGGCCACACAACCAGAGTATCATAAATGATAATGATCTTTTTTATTGCTGTGCATCTGTGATGAAAAAATCGCACTGTTTACGAGCCCGTTTTTATCTGACTCGTTCGTACAAAGTTCCGTGATAGGTGAAAACCGACGCCGTAGTCTAGACGAGACTACAAAAAACTAGTCGTGTGAAATTAATTGATGTGTACGCTGTAGCTTTATCAATTTTAAATTTATTTTCTAGACACTGCTATTTTAACATTTTGCGGATCTCGTAATGTTAATAGATTAAGGAGAAAGTAATAGCTGGAATGTAGGCAATATGTTTTTGGAGGTGTTTTTCTTCAGTAACAATTTTAAAGATCGTATTAATCGAACGCCTTAGGACATTTTAATGTATCATGACAGCTACGTAATTATATGATCATATTTTTGTCCATTCTTATTTTACACCGTTTAGAAGACTAAATAAAAACGTTGATTTATTTAGACACTTTTAAAAATCATATAGTTTTTCGTTGATGTATTGTTAAGCGTAAGAAAATCTTTATATTGAAGTGAATGATTATGTTAAAGTATTATTATGTTGAATTATCATATACCTACATGTATAAATCTCTACAGTGCCCACTCTAATTGGAAGTTTCTTGATGAATGTAGTCTTGTGAAACAGGAAAATGATGAAGTAACATTGCCATTTTGATATTTTGATAACGTCTTATATTTTCTGGTCACGTAGATTTTAGCATTACATTGAATAGACTGGTCATGTTTTTTTGCTTGCGAAGAATGATTTCCTGTTACGACTAGTGCACCTCAAAAATATAAATTTTAAATCTTTGATAAACTTATTTATATTTCAAAGTTAGTGCTGTAGTTATAATGGATAGATGATGGATATGAGGAACAAAAAGGAAAAGAGCGTAGGTCGCCTTCCAACCTAACGAAGACAGCGGGGTGCTGGTGGATTCAGAAGGTCCAGCACCGGAAGGAGGAGTGGACGCATATGTCAAGCAATATATATCCAAACGTTGATGATGATGATGAAGAGAAATGGGTTTGTCATATACATAGAAGAAAAACTCCTATTAAATAGGGGGTGAACCTGTTGTGTTTTCAACATACATACATATTACAGTGGTTTTAATAGAACGGAAAAAATAAAATTTATTCATGCCTAATACAAGAGCACCAAATTAATTATGAATTTTAAATCCACTCATATTTATACACAATTTTAACTACCTAATATAAAAAAGTTTGTCCGTGGCCGTGGTTTAAAATGCTTGACAACTGGCACTAAATAATAAAAATATTACAGGCAAGGTGAGAAGTGGCACCACCTGCGCCGCCACCTCACAGCGGACTTGACCAGCCCGCACACCATCCAAGGCTACATCCCCGAGCTGAACAGCATCTGCGACGATTTCCTCACATTGCTGCGGTCCTGTCGCAGAGCCGATGGCACAGTGCACGGCTTCGATCAGCTCACCAACAGAATGGGATTGGAATGTAAGTGTCTTTTTAATCCTAAGCTTAGTTAAGACGATTTACACCACGAAGTATTATACAGAATTCCCTTAAACTTTGCGCTGTCATCTACAAGACGAAATGTTTTCAGAAACTCTCGAAACCAAAAGTTTTGGGAAGATATGTAACATTTTCTTTTAATTTTACAATAAGAGTAAAGATAAAATCTCAATAACTATTTAAATTTAACTTAAATTAGAATATAGAGTTTTGTGTGTGTACAGCATTGTAGAACAGCGTATGCTGCTAAACGGCAGTTACTAAGATGTCACGTATCTCCCCGAAGAGGCAGCCGGAGAAGTGTAAACTCCCACGATTCAATAATTACCTACAATGTGGCGTGTTCATTAAAATGCCTTGACAGTAGATATACGACTTCACGACAATTAAATCCTAAGACTTTTTTTAATATCCCATAACCTTGCAATCTGCCTGGTCTATGCAGTATCTGGTGGCCATAGTCTTACTACTAATGATAATGTAAAAATAATAATAACACTGGATCTAATTATACTAATTTAATGCAGTAATACATTTCTATCATCTTATTCAGTCCGCGTTGCTTCTTGAGACAAAAATAAAACAAAGCGTCGCTCGTTGATTTTTTCTCTTCGCTGCGGTAAATCGCGGTCTGTCTGTGAATCGAATGGTTTTAGAATGAGTATAAGTAAGCAACACCCGGGGGACTGTTTGGTTTTATTTACTAGGTAAATCTATCCCGATGTCTGTGTCTGTGCGCCGTTGAGTTCTATTTTCATTAAATTCAAAAAGCAATAGATATTTTTAAACGGTACTTAAATTTTATATAAATAATTAAAACGGTTAGACGATAATGAAGTACTTGAGAATTTCCAGCGACATTCCTATCCATCAGCATTTATAAGTCCACTGCTGGACATAGACCTCCTGCCCCTAACCGGCATCACTCCATCCGGTCCCAGCCCTTTTGAATGTAGCCGCATCCAGCTGAGCGACATTTAATATACAAAAATACATAGGTAATCAGTATCAACGTACAATACTGACTGTACATGTACGATATACTGACTGTAAGTTTGTCAGTGTCAACGTGGTAGCTGCATATACAAAACTATTTAATAGTTCAGATATAACTTATAGCGAACGCTTGCAATGCGCGAGCGATACAGTGTCATCATACTGACATTCTGTTATACTGTTGTATTCCACATACTGTGTACGTGACCCACCCGGATGTACAGAATCAGAAACTATCACTTTTTCTGATAAGCTGTGTGTAAACAGCAATTAACAGTTCTGTAAGTCTCAATATTTTCGTATACATTTGACATTTTTGTCTCCAGATAAAACGCTAACGACTGTTGACTTTTCACTTATCTTAATAGTCTAATGTATTACGATGTTAAAAGTCACAAAAAGTTTAATGTGTAGTGTTACTCGCCTACTCACTTCTGGGTAAGAGTTTCTGATACGGCATTTCTAGATACAATTACATTTTAAAGTTATGCCAACAATTTTAATAGCTGAGGCTATTAGTATGTCTAACGTATGATAATTTACGCCCGTTGGTGTAATAGTTAGCGAAATAATCGACCGAGTTACTTTTTGTGGGTTCGATTCCCATGCTAGACAAATGTTTGTGTGCTGAGCATAACTGTTTGTTCTATCTCCTGGTACCAATTTATGAATGTCATTTTAGGAATATGTACGCTAAATTTATCGGCCGATTGGTTATCAAAGCATCGATCTGCGTAATTTTGGATGTTACGATGTAGATATTATTAGTAATTTATAATATGTAAAAAGTTGTACAACCTTGAAAACATCAAAAATTAATATAATATCCCATAAAATAGAAATAAAAGCAAATATGTGGCGCGTTCGTCTAAATTATGAGTTTTTTTTATAGACAATGGGTATTGTTCTAGTATTCACTAAAAGCTCAGTGTACCTTGACGATGTGAGCACTGATAATTATACGATTGATAATAATTTATTTGCTACCCACAGAGAAATCGTAATATTACAGTAGAATGTGATAATTGGAAAGGAATAAAAGAGAATACAATTATTTATCTATAATTATTATTTTCTACAGTTACAATGTATCACTTAGGACGTTCGTGACAATTATTTATGCGTCGTTAAGTTAGCTCACCTTGAATGTTTTGGTTTGGCATGTTTGTCGCGAGAACGAAATATCACAACTGACTCTTGACGGATCGCCCGCTCGCGTCTTCACTGATGTGTGTATACAAAGATGCGTGGGGAAAGGGGGTTACGACAATAATACTAGTTTTGGATACATAGTTAATGATTGTAAATAAATCTCGTTTGCCAGAAACAAGAGCTTGGTTAATATATTTTTTTTAATGTTATATTAGACCTAAAAATCTGATACTTTCTTTATATTTAACAATCATAAACCCTATTTACACATGTAAGTATTGAATGTTTTGTCTCTCTCTATCACATTTTGCGTGTACACTGTGCGGAACACATGTTCTACGGCACATATGAATGAATTCGTATCGTACGTAAAAGTACGTTAATGCAAGTTCAAATTAAGAATACGCATTGGTAGTGTTCTTCTATTTTCAAATATGCTAGGGTTGACTGCGGCCAGTGAGTAATAACATTATTATAATCTAATAAAATCTTAGTTTTAATATTTGACTTCGTCACGTTAAATTTAGTGATTGAAATGGTTCCATGACTGTGACGGATTGAATTAATTTGATTGTATTTTTTTTCTATATCATGAATGAAGTTCCAACAGTGCGCAAGTCATAAATGTCTCCTTTATTAGATTAAATTAAGTGTAGATACACCTTTTTATCTACGCGGTGTCAGTGTTAATAAAAATATGGCGCCATTTGTTATCTACCACCTTTCTGATTAGTCAAATAAAAGGGTGTCGAATGGCATTACAAAGTTAAAACCGTTAAAAAATGGATTACGCATAATATTACAGTACAAACGATACTCATACCGTAATTTTACAATACAAAAAATATAACAAATCCGTGTTTTACTCAGCCATTTTAACTTTATGTATTATGTATTACATTGTTTATGAGAGAGATACTGTAGTACTCAAAAGATCGGAATGGTTTGTATGAGTAAATTTTTTACGGAAACATTCAAAGTAGGTACAACCTACTTTTAAAGTTATTTAAAATTGAACACGTTAATAATTATTCATTATAATCATAATATATAGAATATTAAGCGATTCGTACGAATCATCAATTCTTAAAAAAAACACCTACCAAAACCCAATTATCTTACATAAAAGTCTAAGATTGAATGTCTACAATTAGGAGGGATTAGAAAAGGTAGGATATTGGGTGTGAAAGTGAAGGACAAGCCCTCATTTCAACTGCAGTATAGTTTTTTTCTCCGTGCAGTTTGGGTCATAAAAGATAAGCCGGCTAGGGCGTGAGCAAGTTGCGCGGACGCAACGTCATTGTCGATATAAACCTTTGATTATTTTTTTTGCTGTTCAATTTAAACTTAGATATAAGTATTGATATTTATTTTTATATAACTTGTTACATTCTAAACTTTTGTACTTATAGGTTTTTAAT
>DWDT01002104.1:0-14359 GCA_018245595.1 Microceris scylla | reverse complement strand
GAAGTCTGCCAACCCGCACTTGGCCAGCGTGGCAGACTATGGCCTTAACCCTCTCAAAATGAAAGGAGACCCATATTTCAATAGTGGAATTATAATGGATCGATTTTATTAAACTTAAAGAGAACATGATATTCCATTTTGAAATGAAATGTAAATTTTGAAAAAAGAAAGACACTAAAATATATTAAATGGCAAGTAATTCAGGCATTAATGAAATGGACTGGGCGGTGTTTTCATATATTTATAATACACAGAAACATCCGTATCTCAGTTTAAAGCTTATACAAAAGTACCTACGTAATGCTTTGTATAAAATACAATCGTATTCTAAAGTCTATGGATATCACACTTAAATCTTCACACTTCATCATCATCATCAGCCTATATTAGTCCATTGCTGGACATAGACATTGTCCTCTCCCAATGATGATATAAAGCCTGTATTATCTTTATTACCAATCTTTTTTAAAATCTTACCGCACTTGACGTTCTCTTCCGGACAAAAACTTACGAATAAGCTGAGAGACTTCTGAAAAGTGTTCAACAAAGCTTCAACGCGAATTACTACTATTTAGCGGTCAATAAAAATCTATACATACATATACATACATCCAAACCAAATCCCTATACAACCAAACAGTGATACCATTACAAAACTCTCGCAATCCCATCCAAGCTTGCGTAGTTTTCGAATTTCAATAAAAGGCTTACGAAAGCTACGTGCGCTTGACAATGTAATCTATATATTCGTTGGTCGAAATATCCGAGCAATATCCAATCGGATATGTTCCAATTCCTTAATACATATATCGGATATATTCCAATCCTTAATATATTGTACACAAGTACAGTACAATAATACTTTACTACGAACTTTAAAACGATGTTCTCACTGCGTCTGAAAGTTTATTGTCTTACAATTAACTGATTATCTATGTCTATGTCATCATCATCATTATTACCTATGGCCACAAATTTATGTGTGAAGCAAAGTCTATGTATTCTTGGTAAAAAAATGGCGCTCACCGAGTGTAAGATTTGGCTGTTGCATGTCACTTTTTGTTAATATTTATAGTCTATATTTTACTATGTATTAAAAAAAAAATTTAAAAATGAATTAAAAGCCCCGACCCACCAACTCCAGTAATTTAAAAAGCTCATTATAGTGCATTACAAGTCCTGGAAATGGAATAATGACATTTTAGTCGCTATTAATAAACAATAGAGCCATTATAGACTTAAGCAACGGCTATTGTGGTTTCCATAATTAGGTCATTACGAAGCGCAGGTAACGGTAAGGCTATGAGGTATTATGAACAACCTCACAAATCACATAATGCCTGGTGTGGACGACAATTGTGTTGTAAATTTGGCTGAAAATAAGGCTGCTTGTAAATTTCCAGGAGCATTTTGATACTTTATAAAGTGCAAAAATGAAATAAAATACGTGAGTACATGAAAAGAGTTATAAACCTAGTAAAAAACAAATCAGGGTTGTAAGAACAGAGATATTTAGCATTCAGTGCTCTCTGGCGACCCCGAGAGGGACCTGGCGTGATGACATAATAATAAAGTATGTAATACCCATTTTTGTTGTTACTGCTAGGTAAAAATCGTTAAGTCTTAAACTTCGTAGCGACTTAAAATTAACAAAATTCTCTGTCCGCCCACCTCCACTGATCCGTGTATGATCCGATTGGCTCACGACTTGAAGTAAAAAGTCGACTGAATGGAATAAAGGTTGTTAGGAAAGTATTTTAAAGATTTATAAAAGCAATACAACTTTGTTATTACAATTCAATGATTTTTTTATTCTTTTATATGTATGTTCATTCGTTCATTTCTAAGTTAGTGAGCTCAAGCGATAACTTTAACATACTACGTATATGTACGTAGTACAAAAGGCATACCTGCAGTATGCCTTTTGTACTACGTACATATAACTACGTACATTACGTACATACTAATTCATTCAAACATTGAACGATTCGACTATCTTACATTAAGTTATTTGCCCATTCACCGGTCTATTAAATTATTTTATTTTATTTTAACAGGAAAACATACAGTGACTATAACTATGTATATTACTTAATACTAAAACTCTATACACCAATTAAAAGTCTATAAATCAATTCATTTATTCCTTCGTTCGTTCTTTCATTTGTCTAAAGATTCGAACATTAATTTCTAAAATTAATTCATTATTTAATTAAATTAATTCATTATTAGACTAATAGTCAGAATTATACAAAGTTGGAAATTTGCTTTAAAAAACTTATTACAAACCATTTTAATTTAAAGCAATTCGAATATTGGCAATGATATTTACAACGATATAGTTTCAAAACTCTGTAAATGACAAGAAAACAATTAATGTAATCGAAAAGTTAATTAATTTGCCTAGCCGGAGACCTAATTTTAACTTGATTGGCTTTCATTTCGTTCAATTACCTAAACGTAGACATATTTGCGCGCTAGATTCTCTGATGTAAATCTGATTCGTACAGACGAGAACCCTAGTTTCAATTAGACGCTAACCAAGTTGACGCCCGGCATTGTATCGTGAGAAAATAAAAGTCTCCAGTTAATTAAACAAAAGTAATCCTCGTAATTACGATCAAATCTTACTCTACTTTTCTATTACTCCGTTTTGGTCAACAATTGATGATGGAATTGTCAGTGAATTATCAATGTCGTTACCATGGATACGGTACTTTTTTATGTAGAAATAGGCTCGTGTTTCGCTGCAACTTCACCTCATGGAAAGCGAGATGCAGTCTTATTTTGATTTGACTTGACTCCATCGTCGATCGGTCCTGGGTTCAAATCCCGTGTCGAGTACTATTGGATTTTTCTAATTTAGAATTTCTAATAGTGACTCGGAGTTTGAATCTGTATCCGGTGTGTGGCAATAGACACACCACGTATTCTATGAGCCTTAAGCTGATGAAAAGTGGAAGCGTACTGCACTTCTCTGCCTACTCCTTCGGGGATTACAGCCGTGATGTTAACTCCACTTACTTGATACGTAATTCTGTAAAAAGTGTGTTAAATAACTCCACTCGTATATTTATAAGAGAAATGATTAATAGAGATTGTCTCTATGACATGCTCATTTAGATTCATGGTAAGGAGGTTGTATGTATTTCATTCTGATGGCTTTGTTTGTAGAGATGAATATATGTTTCCGGGCAGTTATTTAGTTTTCCGGGCCATTCGTCGCTCCCCAATGTAATCTCCATCAAGATAATATATTTTCGTGAGACAAGCCTACAACGCGATGCAATAAACTAACTAAGGACTATACTAGTTTTGTGAAAAACTATTTTATTTTAGTTACGTTGAATTTTTCATGCGATTCACACCGAAGTTGTTGCGGAGAAGATATGCGGTAACAACGAGGGAAACAAGTAACTTTAATACTTCTATCCGGTTTGATTACATTCATAAAGCATGGAATCATGCCGTGGAAGACAGGATTTTACGTCTTTAATATAAACTGCACATTTAAAAACGCAAGTTGGCATACGTAGTGCAGGTCGCCCTCCCGCTAGGTGGAGTGACGATAAACGCAAAGTGGCGGGCAGTGTTTGGATGCGAAGAGCTGAAGATCGAGCTCAGTGGCGTGCCATTGGAGTGGCCTATGACCAGCAGTGGGCGGGAGTAGGCTGATAATGATGATTTAAAAACTTAATCATGACATGGTTTAACAGTGAATCTAAAGAAAAAAAATCGTTAGAGCCCGTACTTAATTTAGTAACATATGGCCGAAAGCCTTTTCGCGAGACGATTTGTATCTAACATAGGATACTAACAAAGGATTTGGTTAGTTAAAGTTGATGTTTCTGATGACGTGGACGAGTTGTTATTGATGACTTATTCTGTACCATTCCTAGTTTTCATATGTAACATAGTGTAAGTTTACCCTTGAATCACATTTTGAAAAGGACCGATTGCCCTGTAATTTGGAGGTGATTAAACGCCTGTCAATCACAATCATTTACGGGAATTATATTTCGGGAACATGTCGCTATTAGTAAAGGTTCTTAGCACTTAATGTACTTAAGGTAAAGGTGTATCGCGCTTATTTAATGTTCGTAACTTGTTTCGTACATGAGCTTTTAACGCTATTTCTTATTTCTAAAACTGTCTTTTTCATCGCCAAATAAATACAAAATTATTATAACTAGTCGCCCAGTAGCGATCAAAAGTCGATCGTAAATCATAAAACAATCAGTATGAGCCTTGTCCAGGTTCTAATGTCAAAGACGACGCTTATACATATGTATAAATCTTTGCTCTGTGCTACTTGTTGACAACACTCCGTCTCATGTCTGACATTGACAATGTGAACGTAAATAATAAAAGGTTATTTAATTTAAGGTAATTTTAATACATATACAAATACATTTTAGTATTCTGCACCCCTCTATATAAACTAAAAGGGTGTTATATTTCATACTCCTTCGTTAGCACAATTTTAATATTATATAATTCACATATTAATATTATATAGATGTGAAAAGTCAAAACATCTGCAAAAAGAAGGTCACACTCTAATCGCATGGACAATATACAAGTAATATTTTATACACGCGATTTCATCATACTCTAGCATTTAAAATACACAACTTATTTAAGTTAATTGAATTTTTAGCATAAAATGGGACAAAAGTAATGACCTAATGTGAATTACCTGTCATTAAAAAAAATGGAAAATAATAAGTTCTGGTTTTACAGATAATTTATCCGTAAGTATAAGAAATGCGAATAATTCAAAACGCCATAAAACTAATATAAATATGCATTGAATTTGAGGTGGTAATTTGACGGATATAATTTTTTTTTAACTTAAAGTCATACCTTTTTGCACTTCCAAATAAACTATCTGAAAAACAAACGCAAATGACCTCATTTTTGGTAAATATGACCTTATATTATTCCATGAAAAGCCTTGGTGACATTTAATAATAATAATAATAATAATAACAATCTTTATTCACGGTTTACAACAATTTGAGATAAAAAAACAGACAACAATAAAAAAAAAAACAAAAAAAAAACTTAGAGCTTGGTCTAAATTTTTTTTCTAAGGTGTGAAGTCTGCCAACCGGCCAGTGTCACAGCAGTATTGTCAACATTGTTAACACTTCTATCACGTAGTAGATCTCCTCTCAAAAAGCTTAGGGCTTTTGCCATAATCCACTACACTGGCCAAGTGTAGATTTGAGGGTTTCACACACCGTAGAAAACATTACAAAGACCACTAAGTCTCAGGTTTTCTAAAATATTTTCTTAGGGGTGGAAGTTACCTCGCTGTCTTTGTTGATCTTTTCAGCAAGTGACCTGCCCTTGCCCAGCATCATAGCCTAGCCTGTCTCATTCTGAGAGACCTGGTAGTCAAACGATAATGACGTTGATGAAATATCATTAGTCAACAGCTGAACACAGCGCTTTCGACTAGGACATACGCTCTGACATTTAATAAGGCCGCCGGCTAACTGCGGCGACGCGACCTTAATTAAGCTGGCCACACATTATGCCGCCCAATAAACCGCGCCACACCCCGCTCTGGCCGTCAATAAACACATAATGGCAGGAGTACGCTATATATCTTCATTGAATTGCGGCTTTGCCGGTTTGGTTTTCGTCTGTATAAAGAAAAGCCTATATATAATAAATTCCTAAAAATATGTGTTCCTAAAAATAAATTCCTCAATATATATTAATGGGTGCTAAACATGATGAAAAGCCTCGTCTAGTTCTATAACTAGTCGGGCTATCCCGAAAAACGTATGTAGGTTAAGCCGGTACATGTGTATATAATCATAATAAATCCCATTTAAAAGTTCAAGGCGTTTCGCTATTGTTTTCCTATATTGCCACGCCAGGTACCTTAGGGGGAAGTGTTTCCTTTCACTTTTTTATGAAATATTATTTAACCTTAAAAACCCACGTATTCGTAGTTATGTAAGAACGAAGTGTGAGCCTGAATTCGAAGCCCACACTCCCAGACCTGGAGACTGAAATGCAAGCCAGTAGACTATCGCTGATTTTGGTAAAACTTACGTGGGTAAAAATATATAATGAAATCTCAAATATTTTTTATAATACTATCTGCTTATGTGTATCACGTGATTGATATATTATACAGATTATTTGCTCGTCTGCAATTGTAAATTTTTCTGCAGCGTTGCGTGGAAAAAAATATCCGAATGAGATAAGTTTTACTACGTGTCGGTCCACAGGGTAGAGACCCTTGCATGCGAGCCTGGGGTTGTGGGTTTGATTTCCACCCAGAATTTAGGTATATTTATCTAATGAACACCAGTAATCGTTCTGTCTGGATTAGTATATTATTTATGTAGATATATATTTAGAAATTAATAGTTATTGTACAGTTTGCCAGTCATATACTATCTTTGTGTTACTAATTTTGGCTTAATAGAGTCTACGGCGAACTCTACAATCAGGTTTTGACTGTTGTATGACCTTAAATGTCTAACATAGTGTAAGTCTATTCACGTATGCTAGATATGGAATACCTAAATTTCTAGAAGCGATGTATTATTTATATCAGATTTTGAATTGGGTGAAAAATGTAAAACATCTGTTTGTAAAACTAATCCGCACTAGGCCATAAACCTTAATCCTCTTATTTGGCGATACCCATATTCCAACAGTAGAATTATAATGGGTCGACTATTATTATTATAACATAACATTACGCCTGTAATCCCCGTAAATGTAGGCAGTTGATAGTGTAGTATAAAAAATACCCAGTAGGTGTTTGTAATGTGTCTGTGTTCTATAATTATAATAACGTTAAAAGTAATAGTATTACTATTTGCGCACTTATGTGGTGAAGGTAAAAAGAGCGTAGGTTTTTACTTTATTAGTTCAGGAGATAATATCATTCATATAATTCCTTATGTTAGGGATGTTTCTCGTGCTGAGGGATGTATGTCTATAATCCCTGACCTGGATATGCTGCTTGCTCGCATCGCCTACGGTGCTGCCCGTCGGCGGCCGGCATCTAACCGTGTCTAGGCAGGCGGCGTTTACCGCGATCTGCCAGCGCTAGGAATAATATACCATGACATTTGTATCGCCATAGTCAGTCCCCGTTGGTTGATTGTGTTGGTGGCAGGGACTCCGTGCAGGGAAAAACAGTTTAGAAGCACGGAGGCCATGATGAAGTAAATAAAACCACAAAATTTATATATAACTTACTCGTCTTTTATATTTAGATCTTTACAAGGCTCTTATAATCTATTAAACAACTATAATAATTATACATTTCAAATAAAAGCTAGAATTAAAACTAAATAATAATATACAATATTTTACAAGTTATTAGGTTTAGCGTAAACTTATCTATGTATATAAATAAAATTATGGAGCTCTGTCGTTGTGTGCGCGTCACGGAAAGACTAATGGAGAGATATTGATTTAATTTCTTTAATTTTACTTCTTAGACTCTTGGCATTTATTAAAAAAAATCTTACGATATCTTCGTTTAATATAGAGCTATTAAAGTTTCAAGAAACTACACTTAAATATGTTTTTTCAATTAGCAAAATTATACATTTTGCCTTCAGTATTCTTTGAGTTTTCTTAATATTCTTTAAGTTCTTTTAAGTTAAAGAAGTCGCGGATATCAACCAGTTCTCTATATAAAGAATTGTTTACTCCTAAAAGGATCTATATTTATAATGTGCCAAGTTCACACATGGAATGACAGATAGTCGCAGTGAAAAATAATATTTAAGCGAATATATACAATTATTTTAAGCAATTACAAACTGTTAAAATTAAAAAGCTCACGCTAAACCTATACATATAGGGCAGACGTTTGTGTTGCAAAAGAACCATAGACTATAACTCAATAAAATTACAATAATTAAGAAAAAATAACATAATATGAACAAATATGTATTGACTTTATTTTCGAATTAGTTACGAAGTCTGGATATTTCGATTCATTTCATGTATCTTTATTGCATAAAGAATTATTATCTACAATGTATTTTACAAGACAAGTTATAAATGAAATATGCCGTGAATTTACAATGTCTGCCCATAATTATTGCACTAATATATGTGTATGTATATTAATAAGAGGCTTTGGCTTTATACAAAAGTTTTAAATCAATTATATTAGTATTGAAAAGGAATTTTTAATTAACGTCGATTGGAATGATGACATTCAAAATTGTGTTGTTAAATTAAGTTTCAAAGACGAAAGTATACGTCAATAAAATCTTATAAGAACAATATTTCAACAAGAGATGTAAATAGCTAGGATTTTTTTATTTCGTTCTATACATCAATGTGAGCAATCATTGATCTATATCTATGCCATTTAAAAACTTATCTTCATTTGTAATTAAAAAATTACAGCACTTGTTTATGTACTGCCAGCTTGACACATAAACGTCACTAACTGTCACTGTCATAGCTGTCACTGGTATATAATTGAGCGTACTCCTAAAATTTAGTCTATGCTTAAAATAAAATAAAATAATTGAACAATACTGTCTTTGTACATAACGGAATGAATAAAAAACGCATTTGTACGCATTCGAGTCCATACTTCCGAGGTATAACATACATTTATACATTTCTAACACTAAACTACTGATTTTTTATTTGATAAAACGCCAGCTGGTTAAAACGGTCCCGAACTAAAATGACCAGCATTCAATAAATTACTTAACGAACAATTAAAATCTATTTACATACTTACATTGCTAGTAAAAATTACTTGTCGACATTTAAATTGAAATTTGTGTATGGAGGTCTGAGGGTTGTCGATTCGGCGTTGACAGGGGACGGCGGTGTGGGAGGGATGTAAGGGTATCTTGGGTAAGGTGGGTAGGGGTAGGGATAACCTGAAGGTAATAATTGGGGATTGTGGAACGGGGGTAACAGGGCAGGTGAAGGGTATCCGTAGGGTAGACCGACGGATGAGGCAGCCGCTTGGAGGATTGATGCTGCGAACGCTGGATCACTGTATACGGCTGCGTAAGGCCACGCAACCGCAATCCGTTGGCGTTTATCTTTCATGCGACGGTTTTGGAACCATACCTGGTGACAAAGAAAATGAACATTAACAACCAACCATTTGGATCACACTTTGTGAAACCTGCTAAATGTCCGCTGAACATTTTCTCTTGTTGCTGCAAGCAGCCAGGTGTAGGTGGCCAAGTAATTGCAGCATGTTCACAAAATACACCATGTGGGCAGTGTCAGAACGGTGTTAATTAAACATCTAATATCTTTCCATGCAATTAAGTTTAGTGTTTTAAAAAAAGAACGCAGCGAAAGAACCACGAGAGTTGAGTATTCAAAGAATCGTGTTCCAAAAAGTCGTAAATGTCAGTTGAGTCTTAAACCATATCAATAATTAAACGGTAAAATTTAACAGTTTGAGCGACACGACAGAGGTAAGAATGTCACGCTATAGAGACCGGGAACGAGTCGCAATAAACACCTATCGTAAATTCCTAATGCGTTATCACTCGGATTTATATCCACAATCATTCTGAAGCGGATTTGGCTTTGCGTTCTTCGCACACCATTGCTAATTAATTGCGCGTTAAAAAAAAAACAAAAAATTGGCCGCCATAAAATATTTAATACCCAGTCAACCGTTAGAGCGCTATGATGGCGGAGCCTTTTTCGCGACAATTGAAATAAGCCCGTATTTAGAATAATTGTAGTAACTTAGTAAGTATACATAATTGTCTTAAAGGTGCAGGGGCCAGAAGACTAAACTAGCACATCAGTTTGTACTGAATTCAGCATAAATATAGTTATATAAATATCATTATAACAAATTCCATTATGATTGCGAAAACGTGTATGGGTAAATCCAAAAAACACTTAAAACAGACGAACAGAACGCCTGGTTTGAAAAAGTATTTGAAGCCATATTGAAGTCATTAAGATGGCATAATGCTCGCTCGAAAGGGACTAAGTGAACAAACAAAAGTTTCCCTTTATGAAGGCTTAAAACGCCTTTTGTTCGCGAAAGCGTCAAGTGACGTGTTAATTGCCGGGAATTTTGCAGCGAGACTTGCATCAAAATGGCGGCTTTATGTGTCATAGACAACATTATAATTTTTTTTTAAATGGCACACGAACCATAAATGTAAATTAAAAATTAGTATTTGTTTGAGTTTCTTCTGTTTAAGTACGAACATTTAACAGGTGCTTTGAATTCGATAATACTTTACTTTACTAATACGCATATTTTTATAAAAAATAATAATAATCTTAATAATGACTGCATGATATAACTCACAAGGCTAAGCTTAAGTAAATTACCAAAGCGGAACAAAGTCTACACGAGTCGTCGGCGGCATTAAAAACTTTATCGCGTTTATTGATACTGCTATAAAGATTCATCACTATAAACAAACACACGAAAATCAGTTTTACAACGCATCAAATAGTAGCCGCGGCTTAATTTAATAGTTTTTAATTGGTATAATCGCGCCATAAACCAGATGCCTACATTCGATGAAGTCTTTTCATACACTCGCTCACTAATAGACCCTTTATAACGTTGAGAGGCGTCCGTTCTCCTCGGCATTAATGTTCATTAGCGCTCCACAGCTACTGAATAATTCGGTCGGTTTCTTTTATTAATGCGCATCGACAAATTAGCGTGCATGTAAAATTCGAATGAAGCCATAAAAACATATGTTTTTTTTCCTCAAGCGGTCGGATTTCTTTTTTTTAGTAGAAGTGATAATTGAGATTATGACTGGACAGTGATGTTTACGCGCGAATAAGGAATTTAAGTTTAAATTGGCGTAGAATACGGTATATGAGAATTAATTATGTTGATTCAAATGTTTGCTTTTAGCGGTTAAACTTTGTTACGTCCGTGTGCTTTGAGACTCATTAAATGACTATCCACATTAGGAGTTTTATAATTAATTATTTTAATTAAAACCTAGCAATTTCTGAGTCGTCATTCAGTGTAGCTACTGTTTCAATTTTTTAATCATTGAGCAGTTACCGAGTATAAGATTACTTGCGTTTTTAAATAAAAATGTGCCCGATTTCCAAAGTCTATGAATTTTGGGTAAAAGAAATTTCCAATAGATCGCTAACAATTGTAATCGAACGGCCATGATTCAAGAACGGTTTGTTTCACGCGCCTTCGCACATTTGTTACGTGATTTCTGAGAATTAGCGATCAGCCATAAAGCGTTCGTGATGGAAATTATTGTGTATCTAATTGAAGCATCATACCCCGTTCGTTATTCGGCGCGGCCACGTCGCTAAAATTATCATATTCATTGCGCAAACAAAGCATTTCGTAGACAATTCACACGTCATAAACATCATCATGCCAGTCAAAAACAAACTATTTAACTTTTCCGCTAATGTTTTATAAAAAACGTTATATTAATTATTATAATATTTGACTTTATATCGTTATGAATGGGCACCACAGACAATGAGTCGGCATATTAAGTGTCCGTCAGCCATTTTCATTATCTGTCACTTGTCAACTGTTACATCGTGATATTACGAAAATCGCTGGAACAGTATAATTGAACAAAGAGGTCGATTTTATTCAGGTCACTTCGTGGGTGGATCATGTCGTTATGAATGAAGAAATCTCAATTCTCGGTGGTCATAATGAAAAAAAAATGTGTCAACTGTTTCACAAATTTTAAATTATATTGCGTTTGAGCAACGTTTTTCGCGGGAATACCCAAAATGGATGAGTTCTAAGACTTACTTCAAATATCTTTTCCGTTCGGGTTCTTGGAATATGTATTTGATTAAATTGTGTTCAGTGTGTGGTCTATTTATACACATACAAAGAGAAAATTGCATGACAATTATTATATTGTGCAATTTTACTAGGTTTACAGTTTTTCTAAGTTATAGATTTAAGAATTTAAATTACCTTAATAGTACTTTCGGGAAGCTGTAGCTGAGCTGCGAGCTCGCATCTCCTCGGCCGGGATACGTAGTTTTCTTTCATGAACTCCTTCTCCAGCCTCGCCAATTGCTCCCTCGTGAAAGCCGTGCGATACCTCCTGCAGAACACATCCACTTATTATTGCGTTATCAACGACTTTTCTCTCTAATTTCTTCTGAGGAGATGTTTTAAGATTTATGTGTTACAATTTCAACTTTTATAGGTTTTTTTGCTTTACTCGCGAAATTAGTTTATTGTAGTTTAATGAAAATCTATAAATCGTTACATTTGTTAACTAAATAAGCGTGGTAAAAGGCTATAATTATTTTATATAGATATTATTAACATTGACAAACCTGATATTTGGATCTGGTGCTGAACTGGTGTTGGTCATCTGTTCCGATTGAGGACTAAGGGATTCTGTGGACAATAGAATGAATCATGATTAGGTGACAGTAGACAATTTGAAAAAAAAAAATAGTTGCCCTAATCGGACCTATTTGAGCTTTTTTTGGATATATACGAAAGATTATTTCTATTTTTTTTTGTAACAATGCAAATAGTTGACATCGTTCTCTTGATCATCCTTTGTAAGTTACCTTTAAGCAACCATACATTTCTAGTTATGTTCCATAATGTATTATTAAATTTTTTGTAACGCGGCGAAGTCGCTTAGCCAGAGGAGTTTTAAGGACCGATCATAGCTTATCTGCATTAACGGCTCGCTCAAAGGGTTGGAAGTACTCCATAGTTCTGTACTCGAGGAGGACCGAAGTACTGTTATCTTAATGACCGGGTTGTCTAGACTACTGTTTGGCTGGTTCAGCTTTAAAGATACCGCCACGATACTTATAATTTATATGTATTAAGCGATCCCTTTTTCCTGTTACACACGGAACAATATGTTTAACGAACGATTATCCTCACGAAACTGTGTTGGAAGTTTCTAGATTAGCCCATACAAATAAGTTGGCGCTGTAATGAATCAAATTGTAAAGCTTTCTTCAACAGGGTTTATATTATGGTTTTGTATCGATAATATTTATAGATAGTGTATTGTAGGTATTCTAACAGTGTAGGTATATCCAAAACAGTGGAATTATAAGTAACGGGGTAGTTATGTTATGGTAATCAACAGTGTAATTTCTTATATAACGATTCTAGTAGTAAAACGTCAGGGAATACCGTGTACTGAAATTTGTTTAAGTACACGAGATATAACTTTTGTTATTTATATCCAATGACAACAAAATTATCTGAAAACCATACAAATTCTATAATGGACTTATATTAAATGGTTATGTTTTATGGCGACGTTGGAATCCACAGACAATGTCAAGTATTTCTATTCTCGATACTCTAACATTACGGAGTCTAAAAATTGACTTATCATAAAATGATACTCTGGAACCCGGTAGCCGATAGGTGCTAATTGTACGCGCGCCTTTCAAAAGGCGTACATTAACACAAAACAAACACGAATAAACTATTGTCTAATTAAATATTTTCCCATGCGGCTCCCCATCCACCATTATAGCGTACAAAGGAACCGAAAGCGAAAAAACACGGTTTCCAAAGTTGCCGCTTTCAAAAAACTAGTCGACTTTACAAATCTGATTAGTCCCTGTAAATTTAAAATGGCCGCGTATTGACATTGACAGTTAGGAGCGGTATTGAACGCTTTTAGGGCCTATTGTCTATGGTGTAATGGCGGCGTGATTAAGACAGTCAATTGACGTTTCCGGTGAAATAGCCGCGTTTTAATTAAGTGCTCTATCCCTCTCGGTTTCTCTTATGTACTACAATTTGGCTTCTCTTATTGGAAAGTGGTAAGAAAGCGAGCGAACAATATAAAATGCACGAAGTGAATTATAACTACAGTATATTACAATCATCTCTATGAAATTCCTTGATAAGAAAGCTCCTATTTTTTTTTGAAAATCATATAAAAGCTGTGTGATGTGCTTAAATCAAAAAGTATAGATCTTATCGTAATTTATTTCTAAAAGTATTGTAATATAGTCATAAAATTGTGAAGCATAAGAAATGCATGTGGACAAAAATATTGAAAGGCTTAAACGCGAAATACCTAATGTCTTTTCTAAAACGCCGACACGGTCGTCGCAGCCTTGCTTTATCACAAAACATGTGTGCTAAATCCAATCGTCATGAGAGAACATTTCGCGACATGAATAAGCTATCATTATGGTATATTTATTGCGTTTCAAGTGTTCATCTTTCGTTTTTTTCTACTCTGGCGTCGCAACCTCTCGACAGTTCCCATGCTGGGTGGCGACAGAACACTCCAAATACTCTTACATTAATTTGCAACAGTCTAGCCACGCTTCCTTTCTGTAGTATTCTTTTAAATTTAACTTTTGAATTCGGACAGCTGGCCATACGCGT
>DWDT01002103.1:0-14359 GCA_018245595.1 Microceris scylla | reverse complement strand
AAGTTACGTTAGATATAAATTATCATATCTTTCAAGTTGGATCAACCTGCACACAGTGTACAAAATTTGGGTTAAATCGGTTAAGTAGTTTAGGAGTCCATCACGGACAAACACTGTGACACGTAATTTATATATATTAAGATAATAAAGATTTTGTCATTGATAAGCTTAATCTCATTATAGTTGTTTACACTTTATGAAAAATAATAATACAAAAGAAATTATGTTTGATTTTAAAATTAAAATCAAGAAAACCTAAAAATTAACTGTGTCTTGTCCCAGGTCCATACACCATCTGGAGGATTCGTCGACGACCGATGGCAAGGCGGCTGTGAATTTGCGCAAGCTGAAGTTGTTCCGACATTTTTATATCATGATCCTCTGCTATATATATTTCACAAGAATCATCATCACCATTTTGGAGGTGAGTTCACTTATCACATTCCATAAATGTAACTCGCTGTCAGTTTTATCTGTAATATAATTATTTGTTAGCTGGCCTAAGCCTTGGATGGCTCAGGATTAATTTCATAGAATTGAAGTAAAATATACATGTTTACAAACTGTATGTAAGAAATCTCATTTTGTAAACTCTTACAGGAGACTCGTAACATTCCGGTTTCTTCCTTTAAAAACTAGTTAGACAAATATATATTTAATATCGTATAAACATATATATGATGTTAACCATATTGGTTACTGGTCCATTTGTAACTGAGAACGCGTTCAGAATTAACAAAAAAGTACCCTTTGACTTGTCAATGTGACATATCTATTATCTTGTCAACAGTCAACGCTTTGTTTATGGAGGATAGAATTATAGAGAATTATCTCCATTTAAAAAAAATCTCGGCCAGAATGTGTCAAACTAGATTGCGCTAATATCGCATAATAGTGAATTTTAAAGAAAGCGTCGAAAGTTATTGGTGTTAGTTAGGAAATACGATTTACTAAATTGTTTTGAACTGCCTAAATAGTTAAGTTTTATACTATAAATAAAGTCGTGTCATTGACTTCTGTACTCAATAAAAACATCAAATTACTCAATACTTCACTCCATTTATAATTGTATATTTCATATCATATCATCGCGAGCGCCATAGTGTTGAATTGATTAACTGTTATGTAGCGCTTAGAGCTGGACACGTTTACGACTTGCCCGTCATGTAAGTTAGTTCTTCTTACTGCATCGTTTTGTTCTTTGTCGCAGAACACGGTGCCGTTCCAGTACTCTTGGATTGATGAGATGTTCAAAGAAATGGCGACGTTTGTGTTCTTCGTGACTACCGGCTACAAGTTCCGTCCGGCCGCCGCTAATCCTTACTTTACGCCCACGCACCTGGACGATGTCGAGCCAAAAGTGTGAGTACTGATATTAATACTAAATTTTTATATGTATAAAACAGGCACATCTGTTATACATTAGTATTACTTAAGACCATTAACATATGAGTAACTGACTATTCACACGTTATGGTTTGGAGTGCTGCATAAGTTAGTTTCCTGCATGTCTGTGAGATCTGTTATACTCAGATTCATTACAAATATTACTGCTCATCACTAGAAATCTGCCAACCCACACTTGGCCAGCCTGGCAGACTATGGCCTTTACCCTCTCAATATTAGGGAAGACCCATATTCCAACAGGGGAATTACAATGGGTCGATTGTTACTAGAAATATGTGCAGAACTGATGTGTTTCCTGGAAACAAAAGATTCAAGCAAGTATCTATGAAAGTGCTGATTCCAGCATTCTTCTAAGTCAGTAATGATGTATACAGCTCATGCCAGCAATAGATTCTTTTTTATGGCTATGGTTTGTTTTTTCAAATTAAAAACAGTGATAAAATGATAAAAATCAAAATCATATGGATGCAATTTTGTGTTTTATTGGCTTGATATATACACCATTGATGCAGTAGGAAGGAAGATAAAAGTGAAAAGATGGAAGTCTCTCCACTCTTTTTTAAACTGTATTTTACTAACACATATGTACATTAGGTAAATAATATAGATTTCCATTGGGACTGATAAGAGAAACACATATATTTTTCCACTTATCACAGTTTTTAACAAACTTTATAATATGAATAATAAGTTGCATGGTTTTTGTTACAGGTTATCTGAAATCGGTGTACTAGATGGGGTGACAAAGAGAGACATGAAACGGGAGGACATGCAGCCTCTTATGCAGGACAACAACTCTGACTAGGTATTATAAATATTTTGTTAGTTGGATAGATGCTCATATTGTATTCTAATGTAACATGTCCAGCAGGATATAGGAATTAATAAAAAGGAACAATTGAAATAAGCAATTTAGTTTATACCGAATATTGTCACTTTAGCTGCAGTGCCTAAATGTGCACTTGAAAATATTGTAAGATAAACCATGTCACCTTTTGACATCTGTTAAAACAAATAAGTATTTGTGACATACATTTTACTCTACCAAACTTTCAATTAATAACAGAAACTTTGTGAAATTCATTATTCTAATATCATGATTAATGTAAAATGTTCTGTGATTTTATTATTTGGTAATCATTTGATTAAATTTACTCTATATTGTCAAATAATTGTGAATTCTTACATTTAATGCAATAATTTTAGTCTTTACTTTGGTTGAGCAATTATTAGCGTGTTAATTTGTTATTAGGCCTTCACCCTCTTAATATGAGAGGAGACCCATATTCCAACAGTGGAATTATAATGGGTCGATTATTATTTTATTATTATAATTTCTTATTATTATTAATTGTTAAGTAAACATTGTGACAACAACTTTGTTCACTTGGGTTTAATGATAGTCAGCTCAAGAATGTTTTATAAATTGTTTACTCTTGGGCATCATTAAGATGTGCCTTATGTGCCAAGCCCAAGTGTGGGTTGACACATTTTTGATAATTACATATAAAACGCACATTTTTAAAGAGGTACGCGCCTCGGGTTTGTGCGGCTGTATTCTTAACCACTAGGCTAACCATTACTTCTTCTTCTTCTTGCTTCTTAACCACTATAAATATATTATTGGAGCAATAATATTATTTTCGTGACGTTAGTTCACTAAACCTCATAAAAATCAAAGTACATCAAATACCCGGATATTAAACAAAAGTGGACTAGTAGTAAAATAATGGAATATGTATTCACTTTTCGTTTTCATCCCTAGGCTTTCCTACTGATCTCATAATTATACATTGCCACCAGTATTTACCACAAACTGTTAACCTGCTTGGAACTGAGTTAACATTAGTTTATATTATCTATTAAGTTCAGTGAAAATAATTAAAATCATTTACAAAAATGCGATATATGCAGTAACTAAGTAAGATAAAATATGCGATATATGGAGTAACTAAGTGCTTTACGGTTGTCAACTTTGTTCAGAACTTTCACTGAATCCAAGTAAACATAAGTACTTCAATAAAATGTGTATTTAGTGTGTACGTATGTGTTCAGTACCTTCAAAATCAATAATATATGTAAGGCTGTTTATGTTTGTAATATTTTCTAAGGTGTGTGAAGTCTACCAACCTGCACTTTGCCAGCGTGGTAGACTATGGCCTTAAGGCTCATAACATGAGAGGAAACCCATATTCTAACAGTGCAATGATAAATGGGTCGCTTATTATTATTATTATAAATAAAGTAGGCTTTGTATAATGTTTGGCATATTGTGTTTTAAGACAATATTAATAAAAGAGCAATACTTAATATGTTGTGATACTTGATGTTCATAATGCTATATGCATGAGAGTGTGGTTGTAACTATGTTAGATATTGTATGTCTGTATGCGAGTGTATTCGACGATCGGTGAACTAGCATGATGTGCACGTCGCTCTCAATATAGTGTTATATATGTGTGTACAATAGCGTGTATACAGCGTACAATTCAATTGGACATTCACAACGTTAGCATTCCAATTGTAACAAACGTATGGCAACTGGAGAAGATTCATTTAAGTATGTTTAATCTTCCATTCTTTAATCTATAATTTAATTGGGTTGTTTTATTGTGATAGTCTATACAAAGGACTTATTTAATATTACGTTGAGCGGTCCTAGACCGCAGTTGTGTATTTGGTCCAAGTTAAGGTTATTTAAAATATTAATTGGTGTATTCAACGTTATTCTAAATGAGAATTGGTCTATTTTTGCATTTAGTCCAATTCGCTTGGTTTAATTGGCGGTTTTTTGCGAACTGCGTCGCACGAGAAAGAGGAATAAGGGTCACTAGGAACCCCTCAACAGCCGCGCAGTCTCAAGGGGTCAACTACTTCTCGGTGATTTCATTCTAATGTCAAGTGGTGTTAAGCTTGCCGTTCTCACTCTCCGATCTTCTGCTAGGATTCTATACTTCACTCCTACTGATGGTAGGGGTACTATTCTTTACAGCTTGCGTGAGACCGGTTGGCCCTTAAGCGGGACGAGCGTGAAAGAACGCGAAGCTCCTGAGATGAGTACGAGGCTCGTTGCCAGTTCGGTAGTACACACATCTTGTCGAGCTCATCTCGGATTTACACTTTCAGGCCATGCTCCAGCAAGGCTCAATTACGTCGTTTCTGAACTAGTGATCCCCTCCAATGACATAGTACAATATTGTGCTACGCTTCCAAGCGACTAGAGTGTAATATCTCAAAAACACTATCTTTCAGAAAACAGTTCAGAAAGTTTATCTTAATTATTTTATAACTGTAATAATAGTCATAATATATCATAGTCTACTATTCATACAATATTATAATAGTGATAGAATAATTGTGATTTCGAACTTTCTGAACTGTTTTCTGAAACATAGTGTCTTTGAGATATTAATTACACTGTATTCGCAAATGAATGATGTGTGTATATTAATTTATGTGTATAAACATTTAATGCATAACATTCGGTTTTGAAATGGCAAAAGTGTGTTTTGTCTCGCGTCTGTCCACCGTCACGTGCGAACGTTACTAATCATCTTCGTGTACATCATATTAGTCCAATGATTTATATTATTAATGGTAATAAATGTGTGCCTATAATGTAATCTAATAACGAAAATAATCAGCATGGTTGTATGTATGTATTGTGTCATGACACGTTTGTTTGTATTGGATATTTTCAATGTTGTGAATACGCCTTTTTCATCTCGTACTTAAGTTTCAAGTATATTACCGCTCTACTCGGGAAGTGCAACCGGAAGGTATGGATCATACTATGATTCTAGATAGATATGTGTGATATACAGTACGTATATACATATGTATGGAATAAGTGACTTATATACAATATTGAATATCCTTAGAGTCTTTAATGTAACGCTTTATTATTTGTGTCATAGACACCATGTGAACATTTATTGTGTCTGCATTTTTACATAGATTTATTGTAGTCGGTGTCGATGTTTAATAATTATATTTCTTAAAAATGATTGTTGTAATTGCCAATGTGAGTGCATAATGTAGACAATTTCACGTGAACTTTAATAATATCGATATAAATAAAAGCATTGAGTATTTCTAATATCTATATGTACTAAATAATCGTATGGACTTCTATATGTATGTATAATATTAAAAAAAAGCTTATCAAATTACGAAGGGGATATAATGGTGACTTAAAGATGTTGTAAATAATATACATGAATGTTATTTTGTAAAACTTATTAATAGTAGGATATTAAAAAATAATAATTATTCCATTCCTCTGTTTCGTGGTCGTTAAGCGCTTGACAATATTGTATATTTCGATACAATGTATGGTGATTTTTCCTATATTTCGAGGGAAAAAAATCTGTTCGCTGTGTACGTAATCATGCCACGAAAAGTACAGTTACCTTTTTTGTCTTGTAAAATATACATATGTACTTGTACGCTAGGATTGATCCAGATCTGATGTTGGTTTCGAGGCATTCATATTAATAAATCTTTAATAATACATATATGGAAATATTCTTACATGACATTCAATTGTACCTACACATTATTGTTAAATTGTATGTTCTTATATTGTACAAAATAAAGCGAAATCTAATAAGAAGCATTTTGTTTAATCTCCTCCATATAGACCTTTAAAAAGTAACGATATTTTTATACTCGCAGTCACCACTGTTAAGAATCAACGGGAATAATGACGTAATCTTATAATTGTTAATTAAAACTTAAACATTTTTCACACAAATATTATTCATCGACAGCAAATCTCTTTTTTTGTTAACCAGGGGAAACCATCAAAAGATACCCGGTATCCTGGGAGTAATACCGGGTTATGTGTGGCTTTCCTCTGTGCTAGTAGGAGGGCTCCGGGATTCCTCGGAATCTAGAACCTACTTAAGACGACTTAATCGTGATGTGACATGACGTGATGTCTGAAAGCCTGCACGTGTAAACCAAGTTATTTATAATATAATAAATGTCCAGGACGTCCGTAATAAATACACAAAGTAACAATAGCAACAATAGTATCATGTATTTAGTGTTTCGGCCGCTTTAATTGTACCTGTGGAAATGGGCGCTGGCGGCTTTCCAGAAATTCCAAGCGTGGTATGCACCCTCAGTGGTGTAAAAACTCGCTAATTTCCACTCACTACGCTCTCGTAAATAATTGAACTCTTTCGCTGTCGACATGTAGGAAGCGATGCTTGACGACGTACTGTTTTCACGGTTTGAGCGAGTGTTATTATTAGGTACGAAGGATTGCCACTCGCTGCACAATGTTGCAATACATCTATAAATTATTTTTTTTTGTACGAATTTTAGTGCACTTAGATTGTTTCTGAGAAGATCTAAGTATTTTCTACACAAAAGGCTGTACAAAGGACATTTTCCTGGTCTAAATAAAGGATATATTTAATGAATATTCATTTCAACCGGGTGGTTAATACTCCGCACTTGCTTTTCAGTCAAATTTCATATAGTGGAGAGATGGAAATGAATGCGTTAGTTATATGTGTTAATTGCTCTCATCGGATGACCTTCGTGTTTGAAATGCACCTAAATACTTGTCGACGTTTGGTTGGAACGTTGAAGTTCGAATAAAAACAGAGTCAAGAGCCTCGGGCGCCGTTGGCCTGCAGCCATGGACACGTGGCACGGAGCGTCAGGAAGCTCGTCGCGACGTAAACATGCCTATTTGCACAACTGATCTTGGCCAGATCTTGACCCATTAACACGGGAGGCGATGTCAGAGCTGTGTCGCTTTATGTATTTTTAGATGGCAGGCGGGAGCGGGGCTTGTGGAGTCGAAGCGGAGCGAGCACGGCGAACGTCGTCCGCGAACCATTCGACGGGCTCGCCGCGCGCTCGGACGCAGCATGTCCGCGGAAAAATGACAACTCGAGGCATCAGACGGAAGAAGTCGTCCCTCTCCGAAGTGAAAGTGGCCGTAATTGGCGCTCCGTCGGTCGGCAAAAGCGGTACGTGCTTGGTCGTCAGCCGGACCCCCAAGACCCTAACATACCGGCGCTAACAGAAAGTTTGTGAGTGGTTTTGGAATTCCATGGGGTCCGAATTTCCATGTTTTTTTCAATAGCTTTTTTTTCGTCCGCGAATTCAATTCTATTTCTTTATTTCTCATTTTAGCACCAAAATTTACAACCAATTTTAATTTTTAGTAAATTGTAAACAAAATAAGTTTGACATAGTTAATGAATAAAAATTTAGTTAATCAAGTTTTAATTTCAAGATTAATTATATCGACAACCCGATATAACCGAACGTCTTGAATAAAAAGCGATTGCCAGCCAGCAAGTTTTTCTTCATGATTAATACCATTTTCGAAAATGCCAGTTTACATATGAATTACTTAATATCTATATCGGCTAACCATCAATATGTGAGTAACAGAAGTGTTTATCAGCCAGATGTAAGCATTCGTACGCAGTGACAGATTGCAGGAATATATAAACATGTCAGAAATGTGGTACGGCTGATTGGCACTTATCCTATACGATTCTATGCTTGGGAAGACATGTTAACTGACGGGTCCCATTTCATTCCGAGAATACCAGTTCAAATTGTAAATTCGAATACCTACTAAATTCTAATCCTAATAACAATTCCAAATTCAAAATCAAAGACGTCTACGCTATAGTGGCTACTTTTATATTTGGTCTGTATGGTGTTAACGTTGTTAGTCAATTTTTATTTGGGACCTTGAATGACAATCCTAAAAACTTCTTTGAAAACAGAAAATGTACTTTCTAAAGTATAATAATTTATTTTATTTTGATTTTTTATTAATTGAAATTATATTGAAATATTTCACCGTAGAAATATTTAATGAATACTTCCATAGAGAATATATAAATATATCTTTGCTGGGCTGTTCTTTTTTTAAATATAGTTTTATGAAAATCATATTACGTTTCTCTATATTTAAACTGCTGTCATTAGGAGTCTTAATGAAGTCAAACAGCACTGCGAATATATACATAATTACTTATATGTATATACATTTTATGTACTAAGAAATTACCGATTTTGAACATGCTAATAACTCTTGCTCTTTTCCACCAACACCTTACATCTCCGTGGATTTCAGTGTTCGTAGTTATATTATAATTAAAATAACCCTTTCATGTTAACTTAAACCTATTCCATTAAGTTCGCTACGATTAATTTGATTATTTGATAATTTGCTCAAATATTCTGACCCTAATATATAAAAAGTAAATTATATTATTTTTTTTTTTTTTTTAATTACATTATTTAAGTTTACTTTTTATATAATATATAAAAAGTAAACTTAAATAATGTAATTATTGCAATATTAATTTGTCATTACTTTCGCGGACTCTATGCCTGAACTTTAATAACAGTTTACAAGCGATAATTAAAAAAATACTTATCATTTTTTTGCTTCCTGTTAAAATAATTATTACATTCTCCGATTTCAAAAGAGAACCGACCGATTTTACTAGTGCGTAACATGTTGTCAATTAAAATAATGTCTTCGGATAACTTACAAGTAAGGTACTCTGTGCATTCTAAACTTGTCAATCCATGTAATGGTAACCAACCAGTTGATAAACAAATAAATAATTTTACATCTATTCTAATTAAATATTCTGGTCCTCATAATATTAGTTTTGAATGGAGAAACGAACCCACCAACCTCCGGTACAGTACTGAGAGTTTTTGACTACTGCTCCAATATGTCAATTATTTAACAAAAGCCACGACTGTTACTGATTGAATAGACACTTTAATCCTATTCCAGCTTAGGTATCAATGTCCCAATTTCAATAGTGTTTAATTTGCGATTGTCAGTTGCATGGCGAATGTGTTAAAAATCATTATTATCAACAATACGAATAGAAAGGATAGAGATATTTGGCACTCCGTGCCCTCTGTCTACGCCCTAAGGGACCTAGCGTGAAGATATTATGTATATATGTACGAACCCTTTATACTTCCAATGTTGAACACGTGTCTTCTCTCAGAAAAAAATATTGGGCCACATTCTGTGTTCAAAATATTTTACTTCTATAGATAAATGTTACACGTATACATATGTACATTATATAATACATAAAAATGTTGAGTACACAGTGCTATAAAGGTATTTTTACATATCAAACAGCTCTCGTAGGAAACGATTGGGTTAGTTACGTAAATCACATAAATAACCTCTCGCCAATTACGATTCCGTATAGTAAAAATGTTGGATTGAATTAACCCATTTTCGTGGAACATTGCTCGGAAAACTCCTGTAGGTATCATTCGTTTACATTCAGTCTACTTGCTGCGCTACATTCATATGTTACATATACATACATCTGGAAATCATTGTACGAATAAACAAGATATTTTAAAAACGAAATAATTGTGTGTTCATGAAAATTAAAAAACTTATTGAGTACAAACATATACTCATATATGAATAGTTTAGTGTAGTAGTGTGCTAATGTTTTTTAAAGTGATAATTCTTGTAATGTGCTGAAACCTAAAGGCGTATTCGCACTAACAATACGCATAAGATAATAGAGTTGTGGGATATGTATTATGTGTGTGTGGGCGTTTACTACAAAAATAACGTCCATATTTATAGAATCTTATTTCTAGGAGATCGCGGTCAAATCCTAAAGGATACTCTAAGTTAACATGTTAGGTAGCTCTTGGGCTTTAGATTCAGTTAGACCTTAAGCAACGTCAAGAGATACCGGGTTTTGAATGTCTAAGTATATTATTTAGACTATTATAGTTAGGTACTCATTAATTCAGTAGAAAAAAGTTAAAATTTACAGTTGTGAACAATTATTTTAAGAATTCAAAAAGGGCTCGACAGAAAGTGATAGTTCGATTTCTGCATTTCTCGGAAAGAGTATCTCTAATTATAGTATTTCCACGTTTTTACTGATAGTGTCCACGTTGCTCCGAAATTCAGGTGCTATGAAAAAAGGCTTTACTTTTTCAGTAAACGTTCATTTGTCATCTAACTTCATTAACGTCTCATTGGCAGTAATATTATTGAGACTGTACCTACTTCTTTACGCTATTACATTTCAATATTTTATAATCTATTTGGCGCATACTCGGACTCTGGATCTATTCCCGGTGTATGGCAATAGGCTCACCACCTATTCCATAGGACTTAAACGTAACTGGTGAAACATGGGAGTGTACTATACGCCTCTGCCTAGCTCTTCGGGGATTACAGGCGTGATGTTACGTTTATTTGGCACATATGAATGTATTGTTATACTAATTAGTGCAATAAATAAAGATGAACACACTTCCGAAATGCCAAAATATATAAATAGCTTTAAAATGTCTATGGTCCAAAATTTTGGCGCGCTAACGTCACACTTTACTTATAGTCTGAACAATGAAGTGCACACACGTCAGCTGGATGATTGAGATTTCACAAATGAAACGTTGCATAGAACTTTCAGTGGCGAATTGTTTATGTATTCTGATATTAGGTAAGAAATGAGAATTGCAAAATCTGACTCATCAATAAAAAAAAGAATTGATGAAGCATCTGGTGTTACAAGCTTAAGCACAGTTAAAATAAATATAATTTGGTAAACATAAATATAAATCTGTATATAAAAAGCAAAACAAGCCCTTGGGTTTTCTGTGAATTGTTTTCTTCATTTCATCACGTATTTTATGAAACAAAATTCTTTACAACTAAGTTTCAACTGGCAATGTTTGTTCATTGTGGTCGAAACTATAATTTCGTTTATAAATATACCCGACAAATCGTTTTAATCTGTAAAACGATGTTAATTTTTCCCGCGCTATAATTATGTACGATGCGGAAATCGGAAAGCAAGATTTTCCATGCGATCCATGGAATTATTTTTGATAACATATTGCGTTACACTGTTATTATAACTGATGACTATTTGTTTAAATGTAATGGTAGGTTGCCAGAATTTACATGTGCAGTTCATTGAAATTCCATATTATTAAATTACTAGAATTAATGCCGGATCTACGCAATAATCTGGCGTCATATACTGCGTGTGATATATTAAACATATGTGTGTCTGTAGCCGCCCGATAACAAAGTTTTATGCTGGTCACGTAAAAGATTCACAACTGTTTTCTATCGACCAATCTTCATGAATGTCTACTCAATCACTGGTGTAATGTTGGTTAGAGATAGCAAAGTGCTGTTCCACGATTTCAAGTCTAGCAAATTGGTCCGAAAGATATTCAAAAGACGTAGGTACCGGTCGTGAATAAACATTAAAAAACTGATTTCATTATCATAACTTTTTCCACATGCAATTAGAATAGCGTCACTAATTTCCTCAACTTTTGTAACAACCAAATGTCAAGTGTTACGAATGAAGAGAAAATATTTAGGAAATTTCCTTTGAATCTGGTATAAGTACGTTTCGGTTCAAGGAGTGTTGAAATCGTCCGCTCCTTGATGTAGGTATTGGGATTGAGTGTGCTTTATGTGGGCTGTCGAATATTACTTTCACAGCTTTAACTCGATCGTTTTAGATTCGTTACATGTCTAATTTTGGAGCGAACATTGTTATTGGTGCGTAAACTTCGATATGTATATGGGTCAATGAGAATAAATTCCAATGCACTAGCGTGTAGGTAACGAAAGTAGGTACTAGAGATGAATAGGTACTCGAAGTAAAGTCCGTAAGGCGCATTTAGATAACTCTGGGAGATATTTCTGTTCGTAGCAAAACATTTAAATAAATATGTAATTTTAGTTATATCATATGTAATTAGTAATTTAAATATGTAATCTTTCCCGACTCGTATAATCTGGAATTATTCAAAAGACGAGTGAATAGGCACTTTCTAGGCGAGCGTGTTACACCCTAGGCTGCAGCTCGCTTTCCATCAGGTGGGATTGCAGCCAAACGCGAGCCTATTTGTAATAATTTAAAAAAAAAGTCTGAACATATCAACATAGTGTAGTTTTTTATTACGGCCCCGCAAACAACTGACAATCGCTTTTTTACTTTTACCTTTACACAATACACTGAATGGATAATTAATTTTGAGTATATATGTATGTATAAATACTATACAGTTATTAAGCAATACTTTGTTGGCATACAAAACAAATATTTTCATAGAATCATTTGACATGTATTTCACTCTATTTTAGTTGATTTACAACATACCTCCTCCTAGATCTAGAATAGATTTCTAGTCCTTTACCAGGATTGCGGCCTTAAATTAAATAAATTTCAACAATACGATTTTAAATCATAACAATCACCAATGACTGTCGCATTTACAATATTACAATAGTTATTTTAAATATATACTGCGTCTCATCAGTTTTGATCATTGCTTAATGCATGAAGATTAGCTGCAAGTTAGCTTAGTAAAGTTGACGAACGAATTTCCCATCATTTGTTCTCTTGATCTTCGGTATATGATTGTGCTCGCCAATTATATTGACTATATAACCATTGTTTAGTCTCAATTTGGCTTTACACTTCGGGTGATTGGTTGAACATAACCAACTATATATACCTGATCTTGCATACGTGTAGCCTGCCACTAACAATAAATCTTTGCCTCTTTGCGATTTAATGATCTCGTAAGGTTTATCTGTAAACAATACATAAATACATTAATATATACATATGTACTTATATACGGCTGAATTTATTGCAAATCAACCAGAAGAGAGTCCGAGCGATGGACATGAGGCATAAAAAAAACGACATAACTTTTTTGCAACACTCTTTTGTTTATTTAAAAAAATCTTCGGAGCGGTAGGTTTTCTTGAAAATCGATGAGCGCCAAGTCAGTAACGCAATAACTGACCGTCCTTCATTCTATAAATCTTCTTCGGTGCGTGATTGTGAGCGACAGACACGTAGCTGAGGCTGCCGTCCACGTTGAGGGAGATGCGAGTTTTGCAGTTGGGGTAGTAGGAACACACCCAGCGGGTAGCCGTGGACTTCGAAAACGTATAACCGTCTACGTATAAGAGGTCTCTTCCACGTTGAGACTTTAAAATTTCATATGATGTAATTTCTGAAAGTGATACGTCGGAATTAACGCAAATTTGTGCTAAACTTCGTATGGTAGCATCGGATAAGATCTAAGCGATAAGGGGAGACTGAAAAATAGCTCTGCACGTGACTATGGTCTCATTTCAGCAAAGACTGAGTCATCCCTTATTGCTCATGTTTAAATTGCAAGATGTAATATTTAAATTACTTGGTTTTTTTAAACGAGAATACACATTATTATTGTTATTTAACTTTGACGCATTTAAGCATTGTGATATTTGAGGACGATGTTGAAAGCGAATCAGTATATACATATATACATACCCGTAAGCAGGAGCACTAAGTTTTCTGCCAATCAGCACTCTAGCAACATATCGAAATATGATCCAGGCTTCCCACGTTCCCCGGATACCCCAAACGGACGCTCAACAGTAAACGTACAAAGGATTGCAATACAATCAGGATACAACATTATACCTGTTAATTATATTTCCACGGTCTGTTATATTGCTATGAAAGCAAAGATAGCTTAGTAGTTCCATTTGTACTTTAGTCCAGGCGTTTCACGTTCGAATCCGAATCTAACGGAGCAAGCATTTTATTTAACAAAATTGTATGCGCTTATAAGATTAAATACGACTATCTACATCGGTGAAAGAAAACATCACAAGTAAACCTAGATGCGTTAAAATTCTCCATAATGTTCTTTAAAAAATGCAAAGCATGACAGACCGCACTTTATCATCGTGGTATACAACATTAACCCTTTTAACTTTAAGAACAGAAGGTTTTATGATGATAATAATAACACTAATAACCATTGACCAGTGATAAGTGAACAGTTAAAGCAGTGATAGCCTAGTGGTTAAGAATTCAGCCCCTCACTCCGGGGTTGCCGGGTTCAAACCCACGGCGCGCACCTC
>DWDT01002102.1:0-14361 GCA_018245595.1 Microceris scylla | reverse complement strand
TTAATCAGTATCGATAATACGGCATAGTTATTAGTAAAATTAGAAGAAAAGTAGCCACAATTTACTTAATCTAACACGTTAAATTATTATTTTGTTGCAGTTATTAGCTTAATAAAATTTCTTACAGGCGGATGTTGCAAAACCTATTATGAAGAAGTTTTTGTCATTAGTGTTGTTTAATATTTTTGTAACTCTATTGAGTGCAGATATTTCATATGAAGACAATAAACCGTTCACTGGTGTAACTAATGCGTAAGTATGAAAATTCTTGTAGTGAGAAGTGTTTAAATAAATTGTAAAGACAACTTTGTTATTTTCAGTGATTATAATGAAAAATTCCAACTTTTATATCCAGAAGAATGTACTAAAGCTTTAGAAGCGTTTGCGCAGTATGCATCAGACTTATCATTTTGCTCCATACGTAATTCGAGACCAATAACGTTGTGCGAAAAGTGTATTGACCAATATATAAAGTTCTCTGATAAATATAATGAGCTTGTAAAAACAGTTGTCAATGGGACCTCATGTGGATCATTATACATGTCACAAGACAGATTAAATGTTGTAATGGACTACCATGATGGCATAGCTCTCATGTGGACAAAAGGGAATTGCAACAGTGAGTATTTAATACATTGGTTAAAAAGATAGTGTTCAATGATTACTAGATTTGGCAACAATGTAAGACACATTCTGCAACCGGCTTTAACTGTACATGGATTTACATCTACATAATGTCACACAACACCTGTATTTACAAAGAGGTAGAGGAGTGTGGTACTTTTCATCAATACTCATTGTTTGACACACAGTTTTCACCACAATAGTATATATGTGTCATTAATCTATGGACTTGATAACTAGACTTTTGTTATATAGGTCCTATAATATTGTTCAGTTGTGAGTCTCCTGGATATTCAATAACTAAATTATATTTTCTTAACAAAATATTGTATATCAGTATTTCATCATCAGTCTATTCCTATCCATTGCTGGACAGTGCTCTCCAATAGTATGCCACTGACCTTGGTTTTCAGCTCTTAATCAGTAAATATATTTATGTATTGGTTAATCTATTTTATTAATGTTGTTAAATGTGTTTTAAAATATTGTATTTTCAGCATGCTATGATTGGAATGGTTCCATTCCCACATTAAAAAATGAAACTATGATCTTTAAGAAAATGTACCATGACACAATGAATTGCATTTCAAAGTACACTCCTCCTGATGCCAATAACAGTGTGTGCAAAAACTGTTTTGATACTTATGTTCAATTAGACACCTTTTACAAGACCTTGAGCAAAGATGAAATCGGAGTAGACACCATTTGCATGGACATAGTGGATTCTGTGAGTGAAACACATATTCATTCTAAACATTTATTGAGTTCATAAATACATCAAACATTGAAAACCAATTCGTTAAAAAGTTGTTTTTACAATTCAACCTTAAATAAGAATTGAAGTAATATTTAAAACATGACATAATATAAAAATATTTTTTAAATCTTCAGATGAATGCAACAAGGTTAATCTGGAGTAAAAATCTTAATTGTTGTCAGCTTAGAAGAACACCACAAATACCATTCTTATGCTGTGCAAGCATTATTTCCTTACTTCCCCTTGTTTATTACCTAGCAGTCAGATTTTGTGGACCAATAAGAGTTTTACCAATTGTATTGAAGCGTAAGTCAGATGTTTAAGTACATTTTGCACTATCATGTCTAAAAATTCATATAATTCAAAAATATTTCAATACAGATAAATAATACAGATAAAAAATAATTTATAAATATCATTGTAACATCATTAATTTTTAATAATTATCTCATTCCAGAATCAAGGATCAAGCAAAATATTTTAAGTTCAATTGATGAAATTAATGAGTAGTCTACATTATAAAAAAATATTACAAATATATTTTATTATGGGTATTAAATAACAGAACAAAATGAAATACTTAAAAATAATCCTGAGTTTTATTAAACACTTTACTAAGGTATATATTTTTGTGAAGTTAACAGCAATTTCAGTAAATGTTATAATCACACTGTACTGTATATGTTTAAGTGTACAAATTTAAAAAAATATGTATGTGCAAGTTAATAAGTATAAGTTCATATACAAATCTGAATTTGCACATAACAATTGATATTGATTTTAACATGTTACAAATACATAGAACAATAGTCATAAATCACAAATCCTACTACTGATTGTGTCTATATATACTTGAAATTCTACATGAATTGAAAGTTAAAGGGAGAAATTTCACATTCACAGCACCTAATGTACATGAGATCAAACAATCAATGAACTATCAAAATAATTTACCTGTGTCTAGATTTTTTATTGTTGCTTTTCTTCACAGAGTTTGAGTTGACAGTGTTTGGGATCCTATGCTTTATTGAATTGGGTGTAGTTTCACCTTTGTTTAAAAGAGTTAGTGAAGTATCTTTCTCTTTCGGAGTTCCAGGTCGACTGTCTAATCCAACAGCAGATAATGCTGACAGCTTATTATCATTGCTGAATGCCTTCTGCAGCATACCCGATGAAGTTGCTATCTTCTGTGTGGCGGCTTGTTTAGTATGCATATGATTTAGTCCTTTTTCAATACTGCCATTTGTTTGTTGTTTCCCAGATGGCTTAGACGCAATACTCTCAGTTGAACCATGAATTGTAGTATGGTTCAGACTGCCCATGGTGACACTAGTACTGATCTGAGTGTCTGAAGAATCTTCGTTGGTTTGAGACTCAGTCTCACTGTTTCTCTCATCTAGAAAAAAGACTTTTTTTTTATTATATTAAATAAACAACATAACATCACACCTGTGGTGGTGAACCTATTGTCATGCACCAGAGATAGATCCACACTCCGGCCACTACTAGCAATTTGGACTAGAAAATCTAACTTTGAAAATCCAAAAGAACCCGACCCGAGATATAAATCGAGGATCTCTTCATCAGCAGACTTACTTTGCAACCACTCAAACAATGAGTCAATCAATATACTGAAATGTTACATTCATATTTTAAATTATTCCTGGTATACATTTCTAAGTGTGATGTTACATTATCTTTTATACATTTATATAGCATACTTACTTTTTGGATCAGCAGGATCTACAAGACCACTGACAGCCTGTAAATATATAAGAAAGGAATAATTGTCTCATTTCAAAACTAATGAATATTCATGTCATGTAAAAAAAAAAACTGAGAGTAAAATTTCTTGAATGTATAAAATATTGTTTCACTATTAAATGTTTTCGAAACTAGTCGGGCCACCCCGAAAAATGTACGTGAGTTAAGCCAGTACATTTATAATCATATAAAATATTGATTAATGATTTGATTAATGTGATTGTTACTGTTTCTACAACATTACAAATATAATGTGATTGTCATATAATATCTACTAGAATTGTTTTAGATGAAATTATGGATTTGTTTTCATAATAAAAATGTTTATATTTCATATACAGAATATTTAAAAGTTAATAATTTTAAGCACAAGTATGTAGCGGCCTTTAATCTTTACCAAAGCAGTCTTTTTAAAAAAAACAGGGATAAAAAATATGTAATAAGCTAATAACTTACAGCCATAGATGTAATAGAGGATTTTGAGAAAAGTCTTTCAGCTTCCTTGAATTTACGATTACGTTTATCGGCTTTTGAATTTGTACTCTTATTTGTGGTGAGATATCTGTCCCAGCCTCTAATAATATTGCCATATAGTTGTGTGTCCTCCAAGTATGATCCTTCAAAAGCATAGATCTGACGCTCCAGATTTGCTAAAGTGTCCTGTAGTGATATATGAATATGTTATAGGTCAACTACCTCATGGGTCTCATCATTGCAGTAAAGGTACTTTAAACCCTTTAAATAATAAAAGATTGAGTTATAAAATGAACAAACGTTAACAATATGAGATAACCTGATCATCAGCATGAAATAGAAATAATAAGTTAGGGCTATTTCGTTCTGGTACATGTATTTTTTACATATATATCTAAATAAAGTCATTTTACGCTTCAGTAAACTGGTATAGCATTTGACGAAATTATAAACCAAAACAAAACTGAATTTTAGGGCTAATCTTAATTGTTACTTGTTCAGTTTGAATAAAACAGGGCTCAGTTTAAATGATCATAAAGATTACGATAAACAAAATCAATAAAGTAATGGCGCCCAAAGGTAGCATCCGGGAAATATTATTGAATTAAAATTGAACAGATTAACGTATACGTACAGCAACTTCAGCCTTTCTCTTCACCAATTCTGCTAACTCCGCTCGTGTATCTGCCACCGATGATTGTTTGGTAGCCATATTGTTCTTTTTCGATGGAACACTCTGGGTTTCGCTCGCGGGGCTTTGCGGTGAAACTACCATTTTGGCAAAGTTTTGCTTCTTCTTTTCCTCAAAACTCGCAATACACACCAATATATCGAAACACGAACAACTTTTGTCTTAAAATGGGTAACTGATAACTGCTTACGTCTTCTTAGCAGTAACTCAATATAGCTTGTGATAGGTAACGAAGCGAAGTGAATGGACACAAAAAATCAATATTCTGGATTATGTACGAATTGTCAATTACCTCTGTCAGAACCACAGTGTAAAAATTGTATAATTTTCTACATAGCAACTGATTGCCACAGATTGGACAAAATCTAAACATGTATGTATGGTAACATGACCTGTTTATGAACAACATCCACTAATTATAATATAAAAGAAATTCAATGATACTGTTTATAATTTATATAAGTTACATCCATGTTGTTCTAAAAAAGGTACATTACATTATTTATTTTTGTCTATGTGTAAATCTAGTGTACGTCTAAACTTATAGTCATTTTTAAAATAAAACGGCGCAGCGAATCATTTTTCTGGATGCATGAATTTTTTAAATTTATAATCGAAAATTTTAAATGCTTTTAATTGGAGTTACAATTATCCAACATACGTCTGCATAATTGATTGATACAATCATAGATAATTATTTACATATTTGCAGATATCTGATCTGACATTGACAGGATGTTGTGATAATGATAGCTGATAAAAGTGGAAATATTACCGACAATTCTGTTTTTTAATGAAAATAAACTGAAGTGACTATATTAAGTTAAAATCAATTTTAGTTGTATTAATGTTTTTACAACACAGTATGTAAATAAAAAATATACATCGGGAGTTACAGAAATATGGAAGTTGTGGAACCCACTCCAGAAGCTTTACAAAGAAAATTGTATTTTTTGCTGGAACAACTACAAGAAATGGCACGAGAATTACCACAGTAAGTTTTCCAGTCGTTTTTTGATAAAATTGAATGGAACATTATTTGGTTTTAGGAAATGTATTGTGTACTACAAGTTCTTTCCTATTTCAAATGATTTGTTAACCATAAATTAAAATTTTTTTTTAGAAAATATCAAATGCGAGTTCCCATTGAGCTGCTATCTGGACTTGCAAACTGTTTGCTAAATGATACAGTGTTTGAAATAGTCAAAGGCCTAATGGAAATTCAGCATGTAACAGAGAAACATTTGTTTCAGCAAAGGTTGCAGATTATTAACAAACATACATGTATGTATTTGTATCTATTATTTTTCACATATATATGTCCTTACCGTATCTTATTATGAGAAGAGATGATTTTTTGTTCTTATTATTAAATATTGTAATAATGCATTTTTGGAAATGTTAAAAATGTTGTCGTCCAATTCAAATAAGGACACCTGTGCTTTATGGAATAGTCTAGTCTATTTGTAGTATTGGTAAGGATTACTTTTGACATGTAAAGGGTAAGCGAATAGACATATACAACTTTATTCCGATATTGTATTAGTAAACTAGTATGGTATTTCACCGTGATTTTTACTAGCACTGTGTTATCACGTCTTTATTTTCTTCAGTGGAAATCCAACAAATGATCAACAGTAATCCAAATCCAGATCAGCAAGAATTGCAAAAAACCATTTTATTGAGAAGACATAAGGAGGAACTAAAACAGACCGATATGAAGTTAGTGTTACAACTAGACCAAAAGGTATATTTTCACTTTTGTTCATTACTTAATAAAGTTGTCACAGATAAAACTATTATCTATTATGCTATAATGTTATAGCATAGTCTGCCACACTGGCCAAGTGAGGGTTGGCGGACTTCACACACTATAGATTGCTTTTTTTTATAAATTCTAAGATGTGCAGATTTCCTGAGTGTGTACTAAGTATAATTTAAAAAATATTTTTTCCTAGGTGAGTGATCAGCAAAGTACCCTGGAAAAAGCTGGTGTCCCTGGTTTCTTTGTCACAGATAAAGCAATAGAAGTTAAAGTGCAAATGTATCTTTTAGATTTTATTCTAAGGTTGAGTAAAATGGAAATTCCATGAGTGGCAGAAAGTTATTACTATTAAAGCAAGAGAAAGTATTTGAATCAGACTGGCTGATCCTATTTTATTAAAATGTTCATAGAACACCAATTTTTTATAGGATTATATGCCTTACAAATGTATTGTCCAAAAATGATATTTTGTTGAAGTTGAAATAAGTGTTCATTTCATTGAGACAGAGCACAGAAATAAAGATGTTAATAAGTTAATCTGTATGTACTTGTTGTTGGAACAGGTTGCATTATGATGTTTTAGTAAAATCATGTAATATATTTTATTAGGTCCATTAAGGAAAATTTGTAATGGATGTTTTCAAAATAAAACCCAGAAAAAGTTTAATAAATAGCCAATTTTATTTATAAATTATTCTCTGCATAAATATGTTACAGTAAACATATTAATCTATTATCACACACAAAAAGAAAACATTGCACACAGTCCTAACCATACACATATATGTTTTGTGCTTTTAGTAATATTTTTGTTTGTGATTTTTTATTCAAAATTCGATTAGATAGTAGGAGTAAATAAAAAATAATACAAAAAATGTTCTATACATACCAAAAATAGAGTCTACACAAAGTAAAACATTTTTTTTCTACAAATGACTAAACCATCACCATTACCATTAATTAGTATTAAGATACTATTATAAAAAAACTATTTGTGTATGACAAATATAAAAATAATATTTTATTGACATATATGTAGGAAAATACAGAAGATTACAAACTTTCAATGAAACAATGAACAATCACAACAGCAACAGTCATTTGCAAGGAACAATTCAAAAAAAGAATAATAATTGTCACCATAGAGTACAATCATTCAATTTCATTTAGAGTTTAGAGTACACTTCATGATGTAAATTAAGAGGAAATTTAAATATAAAACAGGCTTGAAACAATTTTTATAGATCTGTGGAGTGTTATTTAAAAAACGAAAAGTTAGAACATTTAGATAATACATACAAGTTAGAACATTTAGATAGAAACAAACATAAAAAATCAAATGTTTTAAAAATTATCTCATACATATTTTTGAATATGAAGCACAATAATTGCTCACTGAAAAAAATGTTACAACACAAAGTATTTGTACAGGTTTTATTTTAAATATAAAGCATCCTTAGAATTAATGCCCAATGTTATTTGACACTAAATGCAAAATGGTCAGTTTTATCCTTTATGCAGTATTCTATACTAGGCTTACAATTTGTGTTGAAACTATCATATGGTAATATTTTTATGAAATATTGTGTCCAATTAACCCATTAGACTATCAAAATCTAGAATTTAATAGTATCGTTCACAGTGTGCATTGGGCATTCAACTTTTAACTTTCATCATAAAAATAAGGAAAAACTCATAAACAAAGGTTAATATAACTATTATATCATCGGTCAGTACAATACAGTATCAAATATTCAACTATTTAGAGCTATATTAACTAATATATAAATACATATATTACAATAACAAAATGAGTGATATATCACATCAATAGTTACATTCACTCATTGAAATAAGGTACCTAAATAATATAACAAAAAAACACACAACACAAAATGAAAAACTTCTCGAAATGAAATACATGGTCTTCCAATTTATTAAGTAAGAACGTAATAATATAAACTGACTATACCAACATTTAAAAATACTTTGTTATTTAACTACTATGTTAATTTCAATATTTGGGAATTCTACAGACAACAAAAACCTATGATTGGTGTATTCCATGTTCATGAACATAATTAGTTTATGTGTTTTTTATTAAATGTCGTTTTTTTTTGTTTTGTGATGAGTTGTATAAAAATTGAAACCTAACAACAAAAAAGTTGTGTTGTCTGAGAGAACGCCTTTGTTTAATGATTCAATTCCATGGTTAATCAGCTGTGTGTTACTTCTTCTCTGTCCCATATGATGAACCTTGGCTAATTTGTGACATTCCAATTGATTTTTGCAGAAGAGTGTAGACTGTGAAAAAAAAATCACATATTTATACACTGAAAGACTTTACTGGATTAAACAGACAAAACTTATTAACAAAAGGTATTGTCAAAACACAATTTTCAAAAGATGACTATTGAATAATGTTTTAATTAATGTGTTTCACTAAATCAGAGAGATTAATGAAATAGAAATATTTCATCATCAAAATCAGCCTGAGTCTACAGGTGCACATAACTCTACCTTAATAAAAGTAGCCCCTAATTTTCACACCAAGTATGGTGCACTACACTGCTGCTTATCAGCGGCTAGGATATTTAGCGGTGTCTGTTTAGGATACGCCATACCGCGATCAGCCGGTCGCCAAAGCCTCATCCGTTTTATAGCATTGTGAGGATGGCTTTGGCTCTTAAGATGGAACTTGGACCCTCTTACACTCCACAGAAATTATAGGTGTTTCAGAATGCTGAATAGACAAAGTAACTTACATGCTGCGAGTATTCCCACGCCGATGGAGAAGTACAACAGTTTTCCGCTAAATAGAAGTCCCAAGAGGTAATACAGCATGGGGGTTAGCGTGACGATTGCCCAGCCGAGTGTGTTCAGCAAGGAGTATATACGTGGCCTTCTCTCAAACGGAGTTATCCTCTCCACGCCCGATTCTAAGAAGAAATCGCCTGTGTTCAAGAATGAATCCTGCATTTTGTCCTGGAAATAATGAAATAGAAATAAATAAGGAAATAATCATTTTGAACGTTATGACTATTATAAGATGCATAATAATGATGTAGCCAGTAAGTGGCTTATAAAAAGCAGATTTATATCGTAGATTACCTTTATGACGAATAAGTCGTGAAGCCACTTGGAAGCCTCTGCCTCGCCTTCGGGCACTTTCTCCACGGGGATACGTTCGATGTGCAAGTGTGCGTGGACTGGTTTTCCGTATAACATGCTCATGAGTGTTGGCGGGACCTGAAAAATAAGAATTTTTACCATTATAAACTATTTTTTTTTTGGAATAAGCGCTCCGTTCGAACGTACTACTACGCTATCTTCGTCAATATTTAAATATACTGTAGAAACGAAACTGTGTACAAAACTCATCATACATGATCTATTATGAATAAGACTATATAACACGTAACGTCACTTTTAACACTTCAATTTCTCGTTATTTCTCACTCGCCATAAAAATCTGTGATTTTACATTTAAACAATCGTCGCAGCAGAGCAAAGCTTTGACATCGCTTCGTCAAAAAGTTTAATAAACATTAAACGCTATGATTGAAGTGACGCTGAATGATCTGTAAGTATAGATGTAAACTGGTTAACTGGACAAGTAGTAACAGAAATAGTGGCAAGCGCCGGGAAACTACAATTCGTTCGCTTAAGTGAACAATGCAGTCCATGACACATTTCTAGTCTCCTCTAATACAGTTTTTAATTCGTCATTATCAGCCTACTCCTGTCTACTGCTGGACATATGCCTATAATAACATTACACTGAGCTCAATCTTCAGCTAATTTCAATGTCTAATTAGCAGAACTAATTACTGTATACATATAATTCATACACACCTTACTGTCCCTGTCTATTGCCAACTGTATGTTATAAATTGCAGGAATTTTCCCCCTAAAATATTGAAGGCTTGTAGCGAAGCCTCTTGTGCGTGGCGTTAGGTGATGCTTGAGTAATGGCAAATTCTTTTCCTTGGCGAATTTGAGAGACGCTTCATGCTTCTTTTTCGTGAATCTTGTTCCCTCCGGGGTCAATAGTAGCTGAAAGAAAATTATGTAAAATTTACAATTGTCCTCAACCATTTTAACAGAATCAAAGAATGTGTGATCCCCTACAGAATGTGCGATTCACATTGAGATAATGCCGTTAATGCCTTAGCCAAATCAGTTTTTATATAATTTGTATTATAACCCGAATTAAAGTAGGTATAACTTCAGATAGAACTTCATAACTATAACTTCAGATAGAACTAGGTATAACTTCAGGCACATAGTTTTAAGTTCCCCACACATCGCCATTAATTACAACAATAGTCCATACAAAATATAAGTACATACTTCAATTAGTCAATTAAAATTGACTGTAATCCTTCAGCGTTTGTTACAATGGCAAAAATATATTATGCAATGAGTACGAAATAAACAATATACATTGCCTCTAATTCACACGTTCAATACTTCTGAGCTCATTATGAAAAAATCTGTAAGGTTTAAGAGAATTTGTCACTAAAATAAACAAATATTTTTTTGGAAAGAGAGTAATAATTTAAGAGGAAACGGTTACAAACGACTACTGCCGCATACAGACATCTGTAACAGACTTCGAAAAGGACTGTAGAAACATGCAACTTAGCTAATCCAATTTGATTGTTGGTGAATTGTGTGAGTACCACACACCTCTGCCTACCGCTTCGCGGAAACACAGGCTTGATGTGATGTTGTGTAATAAGGGAACAGAATTTTAATTGGCATTATACTAAAAATTTCAATTGAAATAACCAAGCAATGGACTGAATAGGTAACAGCATAACATTTGCATGTGTCATACGATCAGGAAAATATAATTGTTTCGAACAATTCTATATCGTACATAAATACGTGATACAGTTGTAACCTTGACGCTGCGACAGATGTGTTGTTGTGTGTAGCACGGCGAGTGCAGGCGAGAAAAGGATTTATCTCTTAACAGTTCGCTAGTTCGTGAGTGACAATAGCTCATTGATGTCTCATGTATGAATAGTAAAATTTACTTGTATTGGGTTTTTGGAAGACATTCGTTTCTTTTAGCCTTGGAAAGTTCTTTGCAATTATTGACAGTAGTGATTTTCAAATCATGAATTATACAATAAAAACGCGTTATAAACGTTGAAATTTTAATAACTGTGCTTTCGTTGTTAATTATAATTATTTTTAAAATGTTATTGACGTGAGTAAATGACGCACTGGCTTAATTTCAGTATATTTCTTCGGGATAACCATATTAGTTTTGAACCTATCCAGAGTTCTTTTAGAGTTTCAGCCGATCGGAGCGAGATCGTGGCGAGGACTACATATTTCAATTATTATACGTATATACGAAATTCTTCACGGGACTTTTAATAATGAAAAAAAATTACATTCTATTAAATAGTCAAATTTTTTCATCACCACTAGTTTAGGGAATAAAGTAAGCACCAATAAAATTAGTAGGAATCTACTTACCCATACTGGATCCGGGTAGTCACAAATTTCCGCTATCTGATTCTTAATTATTTCCTTATCTTTTTCGAAAGATCTTTCTAGAAATACAAACTCTGAAAATTTCCACATCCATCCTATGGGTGGTAAATATTGAATGGATTTCTTCGCGTAGGCTTTGCAGTTCTGTAACCAAACAAGAAAATACTTTAAAAATACTCAAAAAATGATAATTCAAATAAAATATAGGAAGATTGAAAAATAATAATAAAAGCTATAATAATAATATTAATATAATACTTTAAAATATTGTAATATTTACTTTTGCCTTTTCACACATGGCAACATTAATTTTTTTTTGTCACAGATCAACCTTTACACAGATTTTATTTATATATAGTTTATCTATTAAAAATATAGTGGTCAAAATCCCATCCATCACTCATAATATAATGCTCTAGCGTTAAGCTGACAGTACGACATTCGTTCACAATCAGTAAAAAGCAACTGAGGCATGAAAATATGGTCCTCTGGGATGGAAATTTTCTTTTTCATATACATGGAACATTTTTCAATCTACTACTAGCAGGTCAGTAGGTTGCGTGTAGGTACAGTATCAAGATGATGAATAGCTGAATTAATAATGTACAAGAGTTATTCAGCTGGATGTGGCAAGGAGAGTGGATAATGCGCGAGGACACTGATTAGGGGAAACCTATGTAGAGCGATAGACTATCACCAGATGATGATGGTGGTGATGATGATAAAAAATAAGCTGGTGATGTCAATACTTTTACGTTATGATTACGTTAATTCGATTCAAAACGCTAAACCAATCGTATTTAAATCATCGAAAATGTTACAAGGTTTTAGTACATTGCTGTAAAAGCCCGGATAGTTGTAAATGTTTTGACCTACCAACATGAGTAAGCAAATGCGTGGTTAATATATATTAGTACATTATGCACCAAGGGCGAAAAGTATGACTTTTCCGCCCGCGGAGTGTTGTCGCCCTCGCCTTCGGCTCGGGCGACATACGGGATTGTTGTCACCCTCGGGGACGAAAATCGAACTTTTCATCGAGGTATGAAAAAAAATAATTTTAATCTCTTCGTAGAAGCTTAGCAACCGCTAACTAAGATGACTTGGCGAGAAACGCGCCCGACATTTCTTTATATCACAGATGGCTTGAAGACTCCAAGTGCGTGAAGAGTTTCAGCGCTTCGAACTAGATATAAATATAATTAAACGAGTATATTAACGTCACGAGACATGAAACGTAATAGCATTTATCAAAAGCTCATCTGTTTTATATGTTGTTTATGATAAGACATATTAAGGAATTCGATGAAATTGAAGTTTCTTGTCATCTTTGGCCAAATTCGATTACCGCCAGATCTGGAACATCCTTTATGACCTTTAAAAATCTACCTCAGAGATTGTAAAGTGCTACCAGTTGTAAAAACATTGCTCCGTCGCAAGTAGATATATCGTTAAGGTAAAAGTTAAAATGGCTTTTATGTGTAAAACCTATTTTCACATCAGTAATTTTTAATCTGTTCTATCATGACAGTACTATTTTTCTATTATTAAAATCTGTATCCCACAATTTTATCATTAAAATAATTATCCAATTGCCAATGACATGAAACCAAGTTACTTTTACAATTGACTAAAAATTGGCTATAAACGATGGATTTAAACATTAAAAAATAAAACAATTACTTATATATGAAAATTGCACTGAAATGACTGCAATATATTATTATGCTTGGAACATCAAACTCTAAACTAGGGGATTTAAGGCTTAAAAGGGCTTGAGTGCCCGTTTAGAGGTTTAGCGACGTAAAAATATAACCATTTCGGTTAAGAATTTAATACTATCCATCTTGTTCTGTCGTTCCTTGGGCCGTTGCCAGGGCACGAACTAGAGACGGATCGAGCTACAAAATTTCCAAATGTCGTACAATTTCCGTGGCACTTAGAAGGCTCGATCTTTCTTTTATCGTACCCTGTTTCCTGCTTTCTATTTCGAAGCGTTTTATTGAAGATGTCTGAAAAATTGCTAGCAAAATTAAAGTCTTTATTCCTTCATTGACCCAGTTTTTTTGTTAATTTCATTCATAATTTTATATGAGATAAATAAGTGCATATATTGCAGATATACTCGTATTCATACATGCCTTAAAGATGGAATAGTATACAGATTCACAGTACAGTATCTTCACTTTGGCGTTGTTCTAACATAATATCTAGGTGGATGTATACATACATACCTATATACGAGCAGGTCAATGGTAACCCCATCTCATTGAAATAATTTTACCGTCGAAGCCGCTATCAAGATTTGGCGGCTGTTACCTACAGATAACGGGAATCCAGTGCTTATCCCTTATAAGTATGGTCACACATGAATACGTATCATTAGAATACACCGCTGTCACATTTCCGTTTGGCTATGTTGACAACTACGAATATGACAGAGGCGTGTATTTCACGGCATAAAACTCTAAATACAAATAAATTTCATTTTTAAATTAAATGAAATCCAAATAAATTCAAATTAGAGAGGAAATGAAAAAATGTATTTTGAGAGAAAAACGAGAAAACAATATAAATCTAATAAATAGTAATATTTTTTTTTATCGACCCGTTATAATTCCGCTGTTGGAATATGGATCTCCTCTCATATTGAAAGGGTTAAAGCCATAGCCTGCCGCGCTGGCCAAGTGCGGGTTGGCAGACTTCACACACCTTAGAATTTTTTTTTATAAATTCCAAGATTGTAGGTTTCCTCACGATGTTTTACTTCAC
>DWDT01002101.1:0-14362 GCA_018245595.1 Microceris scylla | reverse complement strand
ACCACTCTAAACAATCGCACAAAATATCCGCTTTTGCTCAATCATTCTAAAGTGAATATGTATGTTGTAAAGCTTAATAGAGATTGAAACGTCAGAATGTATATAACATGTAACATCACGGCTGTATTTACCCTAAGGGGTAAATCTACCGCGCATGTAGCGGTTCCACCAGACTCTACCTCGTCTGCGTGTGTGTGTGTGTTGCTCTCTATTTTATAGCTTCCATATACTCGTATGTATTAATATTTTATGGAAATCGGAGTGTATATATGAAAAGGGTGATGCGTGTAGAAGAAACGCGTCAGGACTGGAAATATAAAGAAATTTGGCTCTCTTCTTTATCTATCTCTTAAGGAACTTAGCGTGATTGTACAGTGATAATTTGTATACCTAGTATATTCAATGAAGCGCATGGCAGAGTAGACTTATTTTCGTGTCAATTGAATGGATTCACAAAGATTGCACCGTACATACATGTTTACATAATATGATATATGTAAACACAACCATTAATTATTTACATACATATTTTGAGAACTCCAGACCGCTTCAGATAGAAAATAATACTGCTCGGTATAGGGAAGTAAAATGATAGTATTGTAGGAATGTACGGGACCAACAAAACGTTGTTCATTACTTTGATAGTCCCCGCGCGACGAACAGTAATAGCTTGTTGCCTGAATAAGTAAGTATGTACTGTCCGCAATAAATCAGTGTTTCTCAAAGTGCGTGGAAAAATTCACGAAAAATTGGAGACCGTAGGAAGGATGCATAGAAGCTATGGACGGTTTGATAAAATGGCATTAATGGTTCATCTGAAATATGAAATAAAAATTTAATATTAAATTTAAATATAAAAATAGTTTACATTCGATGAATGTTTAACTATAAATTTTCGGGGACGCTGGAAAGCTTGTGATTATTGGAGTCAATAATGAACGAAATAATGTTTATGAACCTATGCAAAACCACTAATAATCCCCTTAAATTTTACCGGATATTGAAACAATTTCGTGCTGTAGTTTAGCGAGTGCGTGAAGAATAAGCAGTTCTCAAACTGAGATACCAGCTCGAAGCTATGTAACCAGTCTTACAAAAAAATTTGCTAAGTCAGAAAAATACGCAGTTCTAATATTGGGAGGCCTATAACCCGTTTTAATCGGTGACTCCATAAAGCTACGCAGCCGAATTAAAACGTACAAAAATCTTCAAGCGGAAAAGACATTTAAAAAAATATTGCTAAATCACTATTACCTCGAATGTGTTTTCGATGAAAAAAAAAAACAATTTTTAATTAGTTCCGCGTATTGTTTTATTGTTACTATTTGTATATTTAAATTTTATTGTAATTTGTACATTTAAATTTTACTAATTCATCTCCTATTCATAATTTTTTTCTGAATGATTTTTCATAATATGTAATGTAATAAAACATATATTTAAAATTTTATTTTTGTTTTTATTACATGTAGCTTGCACCTATGTATAATTGAGGTGACGCTTAGCTATTATTTTGTTATAATCTCTAGTACCAAAGTCGTCATAATATATATTATACCTCATATACCGTAGTATATACCTTATTATATTATATCAATATAATGTTGAAGTTCGATTGAACGTACTGAAATTTGACATAGCCAATAGTAAATTTTCGTTCGATACGAACCAGTGTGATATGCAAGCGATCGATCAGATTATAGTCACTATGACTAGATAGCCGCCATGACACATACTTATTTGGTACTACGGCGTTGCTACGATCATATGTATAATACCTATATAATAATATATCTATTATAATACGCGACCATCTGATGCCAAACTGCGCTCCAACAGACCCTGAGTTATGGTAACCAATCGGCTGATAAACTACATGCTCTTTATATACATACCTACATATTAATATATTCTTATTTTTACAAGACATAATATATATTCGTCCTCATTAGATAAATATTTTCTATAGCTGGGAATCGAAACCACTGCCCTTTGCTCGACAGTCAGGTTCACTAACAACTTATGGGCCCGTGGTATATTATTTTTAAACACGTAAGGGTAATAATGGACGAGGTAGGCGGTACACGTTTTATCCTGTCGATGCACCACAATTGCACCACTACAGATTTCGCCGCCGGAAATGCACGACCAAAATAAACAGAAAGCATTTGATATTCGTGCTCGTGCGCGTGACGCGCGTGGAATTAAAAAGCCTTTTAATTACTATTATAATTTTTAACTCGCATAATTAAATTACCTCACGCTTCCGGTCACATGGCCTTCGTCGAATTTTTTGAAATAACATTGCAACTAAGCGTTTAGCACACTAACCCTGAGGATGTTCCGCTTCGGGCAGCGTGTTGGCGGTTTTATGTGTGATTGTGTATATACATACATTGTTTGCACCTGTGTATGTTCTTGTAGGAGGGACGACTTTGCATTCTGTATGAGGGTATACTATAATTATGGTACGCCATATTCGAAAGTTGTTATAAAACTTGTGACTTATTTGTTTAGTAAAAGTTTGTCACTAGATTTTATACATTTAAGTATTATAAATCTTAAAATGTCATAAAAGACCATGATAGTCGTTTACTTCGACAATAATTAATTAATCGTTGTTTGACAATAATAACATTTTCCCATAAATCTAGGTTTGATAAAGTACAGTAAGGTCTGTAACGATAGATATTTGTCAAATAATACTTTCAATGCCCTATTAGGGACAGGTCGTGACGATTCAATAATTATATTAATAACCCAACCCAGATGCGGGTAGTTGTAAAAAAAAATCGTGCAACACAGTTCATAAATGACTTGCGTGTTACACATAGTGTTGCGCAATTAATTTGTATCACACATCAGCTCTACATCCGTTACTGACGTGAACGTATGAGTCGCAGTGCTAAAGGGACGTTGATGGCGACAGCGGAAGATGCCGCCCGCCGGCATCACCGCGGCATTGTTCATAACGCAGTGGCAGCGCAATGTACATTCATTGGACGCGAAACGAGGCTGTATTGCTAACGTGTTGTGTATGTTACATTGTCAACACGAATACAGGTATACATGTATACTGTTATGATATACATATATACTTTGCATAACGTGACTGCCTATAACGAGGTTACAAGCCTCTAATCTGGTGATTACAAACGCGGCCGCTGTGCATGTTATTCTGGGTTCCTTTCCCGGATCGTGCAAATATTATTGCATTTGAAATTTCCAGTAATGCTTAAAGTCTGGCTTTATATTCGCTGTCTGGTAATAGGCTAACCACCAATATGATGAAACGTGAAATCTACTAACTGGTGCCACCACACCGCTGCCTACCCCACCAAAAAAATACAGGTGTGAGGATGTGCTACCTCGTATAATCAACATAATTGTTTTGCAACAGTTCGGTAGGCTTACATTAATTCATTAGCAATACGCGGTCTGACTGTAAAGCCAGCTCGGGTGTTTACGGATACATCTTACCTCAAAACACAATTTAATATTATAATCGTCGTGGAATATCCATTCTGAGAATCAATCGGCGATGGAACGAAGTAGGAAATAATAAAGAAAATTAAAAAAAAAAAACATGTTTAATAACCGAAGATTTGACTGAGCGTTGCTTTATGGGTCTTTTTTGTAATTACCTTAAGGTCGTCGTAGTGTTATATCATGTCTTTTGTTTGCTTGTGATTTTATATCTACCTTATATTAATTATACGAGAATTATTATTATTATTATTATCTGGGCGTGAATAAACACAGCACAATGTGGTGTTGGGTTTATATAGAACTTGCGCGTATATAGAACTTGAGCGTTTTTTAATGTGGGTAGTTGCACAATATTGTTAATCAGTGACAGTTTGGTCGCCGTGTTGACAACACTCGGCTAGATGGAAGCACTATCGTCTTTCACAGTACATTGCGTACACTAGCAAATGATTAGCATACGTTGCAATGCAAACATTTTTTTTTTCCAATAACGTAACAAATACGGCTTGCAAGTAGTTGAACAAAATAACCAACGTTCTTTTATGTTTTTTTATTTGTCTACATTATACTACGAGGGTGATATTTTTATTATTGTTCAGCCTCCGTTGTTGTGAAAACGGTATTAATTAAGGTTTAAGTATTCTGCTGTGTTAATCTGTGTTAGTCTTTAAAGAATTCCACGCCACGCGTTCGACAGTATCCGAAATTTAGAGATGACGTATCCTTTTTTTGTTTCCATAACAACACAAGTAAATGAACACTAGCAAGACAATAGTATATTTATTGCACACGTACGAATACGTATTGCACATTAAAATACAAAGGATAAAGTTATTGTCATTCGATGGTCTTTTATGGTCTTTGTGGATTTCCGCGCTTCCGCGATCTCAATCCCACATGCCCGGTATGGAAATTATAGACAAAACCCCTCAGGCAAGGTTTAGGTTTATGTTCAGCAGTAGACTGAGATAGGCTGATGACGATAATGAGGTGGCTTTACCGCTTAAGTATTGAGGTCTACCAGACAATGTGCAGACTCAGCGGAGAAAACCAATTCAAGGTAGAGGGAAGTATGTACGTGCATTGATTAAGAGAGCTACGCAATATGTAACCGTGAGCGTGTCACGCTGCACTCAGTGCAACGATAGAGTTGCTCATAACGGGGTTAGTAGGCGACGCTCTGCCAAGAGACTTGAACTCGGCCACGCTGTGGCGGTGCCAAAACGAAACGGCGGCTGCCATGCACAATATAATCCTTTGTAAATTAATTTCAGTTGTGTACGTACATGCATATTAATAGTACTAATTACTCACTCACATGTGATGAAACTCTACGCTGCTCGTATGTTATATTTGTATGTGTAACTGTAATTCGCAATTAGGGCTAATGTTACTCTTTCTCTCACGTATGATACAATATATTCAATTTAAATATATGTATGTTTTAACTTGTATCAGTGCACTGCTGGATATAGACTACCCTTAATAAACGCTATCACGTCTTGTCCTGGGTTCGCGGCTTCAAACTTTTTTGCCTGTAGCCTTTTGCAGATTTTCATCCCACCTAGGTGAAGAAAGTTTTGTCTTATGTTTCCCAAGGCGCGGTCACTCTAAAACTCTTTGACTTCGACCGTTGTCGATTCTTCGCTAGATTTTTCTCTCAACCCTTTTTATCGTTCCACAGTTGGGTATGGATCTTCTATCAGAATGAGAGGGTTAAGGTCATAGTCTGCTACGCTATCCAAGTGTAGGTCGGTAGACTCCACATGCCTTAGGGAATTTTTTTGGATGACTCTAAAGTATGCTGGTTTCTTCATCATGTTTTTAGTTTCACCGATGTACCAAGTGATATTTAATCATAAAACGTACATTTATATAAAAAAATCAAAATTTAAAACAAGTCCATTGAAGTGTGAGGCATAATTCTAAATCTCTGAGCTGTCACTGTTCTTCGCCAGTAATGGTCAAACAGTAGCTACTTCCGCGTTCTAATTCCTTGAACTATTTAAGTTTGGGTCCTCATCGGATAATTTCACAATATATAAACGATCCACATCACATCCAAAATGTCAAATATTATTTAGAAATAACATGCACTACTAAACCTATATACAAAATGAAAAACTCTACGTAGCTACATACATGTGCCAAGTAAATTGCTCCGGAAGTAAAATAGACGAAGAAGTGATGTCACTTTGATCTGAAAATTTGATAATTAAAAGGGGCGCTGCGACGAAAATCTCGTTTGGCGTGGCGAGTGTCGCATTGGTGGTTTTTCTCGTTAGCCGGCGTCCGGGGCGGCGGCTCCGCGCCGGCGGACTGCGGTTATGCAATACACCGGTGCCTTACGGTGCTTATCTTTTAACACATGAAATGTTTTCGGATACGGAAATACGGTTGGGTCGATTTATAGAGGTATTGGTGGCTACCAAGGTCTTAATTGTTTTTTTTTTATATGAATTTGCGTAGCTGAATCTCTGATGGACACTGACACATAGGTGGAAAATATGTTTGAAACATACTTCTGGACGCCTGTAGAGTTTAGCGTCCATGAGTGGGTTGCAGCTAGTCCAGAACAATGGAGGACTTTTTTGTTGAAGTTTATTTATTATTTTTGTTTTTTCTTATTATACAACACAGTTTATCTAACGATTAAAATGGATAGTGTGTTTGACATTTACATATGACTAAATTTTATTTGTTAAGAAAAGTTCCTTATACCTACAATATTAGCGATCGCCATAAAACTCAATAACCGAACTCCTGTTTCAGTCCTGGATGGATTTGTTTTCAATCGGGACCTATACGAGTTTATATTTGGAGTAGCGGATGTTGCCGTTTGTGGAAGGGGCAGGAGAGGGGTAATGGAGGGGGGGCTTATGTCGCGTGCGTACGATTTAGCCCGTTACGTACCTCCCACAGCTCCGAGAGGAGATCCACTGCATTGACGTAAACACATTACGCGTCCCGACGAGAGACTTAATTCGGAAAACGTATTTAGGATTCGGGGAAAACGGCAGTTTTTAATTGGAACGTCACGCAACATTGAGACGTAGCGTAACTCCATACAATTGCCGCATAAATTTAGTTTCACCACAACGAAACAAAAGATAAGTATTTCGCATACACATATCGTATTGAATTTGAAAGTTTCCTAAATATTCATATTCGTGGGCGCGCGTTACAAGTTTACGAGTTCGATGCACCAATATTTGAGCCATTTTTAGAGTAGAAACTTCGCGGACTACGTTCATGTCGCCGCTCGAAAAAATCCATTAGCACCGTCATCTTCAACCGTTCATAATTCTGCTTTTGGATACAGCACTCCATTCAGATTGAGAACATTTAGATGCATAGTCGTCCATGCTGGTCAAGGGTTGACTGGCAGCCTTCATATAACCAAAGGTTCCGCGGGCCAGTCGCCGTTAGACCAACCGAAAGGACCTCTCAATTTTAAACATTGTACAATTTTGTGTAGGTGTTGTATATAACATCATGTTCAAGACATGAAACGCATGAATTAATGTAAAGTATGTACATATAAACTTCTATATGACATTAATCCAGCTGTTTGTGACATTAGTAACATCAAACAACCTTTGAGATAAAAGTCGTCTTAAGACCATATTTGCATTGAAATTGTTCCTTGTCGCATTTCATTCTCGGGGAATTCTAATAGTGCAGATTGAATGCGACACCCTACGAGCAGCGACACTCCAATCAGAACAAAAAAATCTCATAATGGATTCAACATTGATATCGCACTGTGGATAGATCCGGCCGCCGAAAACGTGCCATTTTTAATCGAGCCACGTTTTTACACCCGCTCATGCACACACACACCCACACACACACATATACAAACATACATACAACACACACACACACAATCACACAAGAACCGGCAGCGATTAGTTTACACTACACTATGGTGTTTCAAACATTGTTTTAATTGTTCTCGCGATTTTCTAACGCCGGCGCTGTTATTGTTATACGTGAACTCGAACGAACAAAACGAAATCATTCTGAACATTGCGACGTTTCGACGCTATTTGTGTGATTTTGTAGCGTTTGTTAATTAAAATGTCTATCCAATTAACACAACGTCTAAATAAATCGTTTCGTATCAATCGTTTACGTTCATTTGTTCTGTAGGGTCAATTGTTTCAGCTCAATAGGTTTCTCTTTCATATTTCTTTTCCTTAGTCTTGGTTCTGTCCGTTATAAAAATTAAGTTATCACCTGTGTTTCTTTTACTGGGAATTAAGTTTTATTATTAAGTTTTAATAGATCGATGGGTTATATACATGAATACTGGATAAAACGTTAGAGAATGTCGATTGACAATTTTTCTGTTACGAAATAAAACGAAACCGCCCGTGTGTATGTAATATTTCTTCAGCACATTTGTTGTCGCAAGTTAAATGTTGCGAGGAGACTGACGTGTCACAGATAACAGCCGGCACGTGGCGTACGAGTGACATGGATGCCGTGGTGACATCGGCGCTGTGGGCCGTGACATAAGCTTAGCTATAAGCTGTCAAAAAACACAAGACAAAAATGTCTGTACTGCAATGGCTCTGTTCCCTTTCGTGATAAAACTTCACGTGCAAACGAGTTCAGAGAGTCATTTATGCCGCAATGCAGAATAGTTGGAGATTGAAGTTATTCCAACAACTGGAGTTTTATATGCTTAGAACTCAATTTGGGTTTTCACGGATGTTTTCGTATCTATACCTGTTACGTTACTCGGTCAACTGGACTGCGCACTTCGTGTGTGTACGTACATCTACGTTCTATGACAAGTATTTATTATCTCTAGATGTAAAATTATATCAGTGTATAATGATGTGGTCGAATTTGGCCATAGCGACTACTGAACGTGAGGGATAGACCAAATTGAATCTCCACGTAGTTTTTACTTCTAGATAATATCATAAATAATAGCCACTTAGTAGAGAAGCTGTGTAAAATGATTGGCTATATTATTCAATTTCATACCGCGCTAAAGCTGAACAATCTCTTTAATAACGTTATGTATAACGTGTTACAAAAGCTAGAAATTTACACGCGACCATTCGTTAGTTTGGAACAAATTTGTTGACATGTCAAATATATAAATTAATGTAATAATAATAATATTAAATCATTAAGTCTTCATTGTATATAATAAAGTGCACATAAATCAAATGACAATAAAAACCACTGTAATCTGGTTAAGCTAACAAATGTCTGTTGCCTAAACTGGGCGAGAAGCCTGTAGCACAGCCAACTTATCTCTGCCGACGTTCAATGTTGTTTGTGTCATGTGTAAAATATTGCATTGAAGTAATTCTGAAAGTTCCGAACACATTTAGCAGAAGCAACCATAGTCTAAATAAAGTAGGTACTTTGTAAAGCTCGGTTTTTTTTTTCTGTATTTCGATGCACGTAAACTGACACGTACCGCACCAAGCCGCTGCAATGCAGATCGAAGAATCACTGGTTTCTATTTTTTGTTGTGTAATAGTCATTATTATTTTCACGACCTCGACTTCCGTATCGAGGTCCGGTAAGTGTTATTGGTTTTTCTCACTTAACATTTCCAGTAGCTCGGTGTCTGAATTTGTACCTGGTGTATCATCCCCTATTTCAGGTTAGGGCGTATAACAAGTAGTGCAACGTGTAAGTGTACTACACTTATCTACCTACCCTTTCAAGATGTGAATAAGCGTGATGTTATGTTATTTATAATAATTATTTTTAAAATAATCATTACTCTATAAAATGACGTTTAGTATACCTAAAATCACGTGTAACACGAAGGGCGGAGACCGCATGCCGCCACGTAGCAAGTCGCGATAACCTTTTTTTGTTTCTTTACGGAAACTTCACGCCACTCGACCGAATGAAAGAAGAGAGAACAAAAAAAACAGCAGAACAATTTTATTGCCACTTTGAAGAACAATACGAAACATGAAGTTTTAGAACGATTACGGGCTTCCAAAGTTTCGGCCACGTGTTACGTGAAAGTAACGTCTAGTGTCACGTTATGTACGTATAAATATGAAATGGACACGTACACTGCAAGATAAATATGACTAGAAAATGATTTGGAGGGCAAAGATTTCCAAGCTCTTTCTTAGGAGATCAAGTCAACCTAATTTGCCCATGGTTCAATCTGCTATACGAGTACAAGAAACGAGGCTCTGACGAGCGCCCAGTCGGGGCATGTCAGTCTATCCAGGCTACAGCACACAGAAGATATTTGGGCAAGGATAATATGGTTTTGAGCTTAGCTTTCCACAGGTTTGGAGGTCGCTCCTGACATGACTTCAACGTAACTCAAAAGTTATAACCATTTTTAACATTACAGATCACTCGATATAACCGTAAAGCAAAATATCGCGAGGAAACCTTTATGCATCTATAATGTTGTCTAAGGCTTTTGAAGGCTGAAAAGCTAAATATCTTTGAGCAGCTTGGTACCTTACCTTAACCCTGCTCATTTTGATTAGACCCATATAACCAGCGATGGTACGACGAAAAGGGCTGATGATAATGGCTAGAGACGTGTTAAAATTAGTTACTGGGACCAAAAGGTTTTAAACAAAACATGCTATCACGAACTGTTTGTCGTATTGATATCGAATCCTGATCAACATTGGACGAAATATGTGTAATGTGTATGTATAAAGATACATCAGGTGAGGAAAATGATCAACATAGGTATAACAAGTGATCAAATTGTGTCTGTCGCAGTGCCCAGTGTGTGTAGCACTGCCTGCACCTGGAATGAATAGAGAATTTTTGGCGCGATTGGGAAAAATGATGAAAGTGTATTTTTACGCTGCGCACGCACACCGACAGAAAAAAGCAATAGTCTGAAGTTAGTTGCTTCCGACAGCAAAAAGCAACAGTTTATAGTTAGTTGCTAACATTGTTTTTCCGAGGGTTTTTTCCTAAACTCCCATATTAAAATGATGTTTATATCAACGGCATATTTATATCGTCCATTTTTCAGTTGAGAAAAACCACATTAGAATATTTGAAAAGTAGTGCTCAGCGTGAAAAGCGAAAAATAAAATCTAGGTACGGTGTTTTATACTCGTGCTATATATTGTCGGATCTAGCGATGCTGTTGGCTGTTTGATAAGACCGTATGTACCTACCATTTTGATAGGAAATTATTATTACTATACCATCATGCCATCCGAGCATCGTGCGTCAAATTTCTATATAAACCTGACTTGCTTCTTCTACATCCATCACTCTTCTCACAAGTGCTCCGATTTCAGGAGTGTTGCCTTTCCCATCAAACACATTCTTGTGAAATAATTTAGCTGAATTTCTGTCAATTCCACTTTTGTTTGCGCATGTACTATTCTGTTGAAAATATACATTTCTATATTCCTTGTAACAAAAAACGTTAAAATAACAAGCAAGTAATTTTTCGTCACAATAAAAATTATTTAGGCGTTACACAATGTAATAACCGTTAGGTGGCAGCACAGGTTTAAATAAAACATGCGGGGTTAGTCTAAAGAATTTTTATTGTTCTAAGTGACTTTACTGTAAATGAAAAGATTGTAAACGCAAAATGCATACCACAACTTTAAAATAATGGAACACTTGAATGTTTTATGTTGTTCTTTTTTAAAATTACATTTCGCCCTAAAGTAATGTAAATAGAACAAAGAAAAAAAACATTGTTTTTACTTTTTTTTTGTTGTCAGCCAGGAGCTATTCAGAAACAAATTGCACAATCGCGGGCCATAATTTTCTCTTACGCGGAAACCATTACTATGCAAACGGAAGACGCGACTGAAACTTAAATTCGTAATCATTTTAAACACAATGAAACGGAATGTGCTGCAGTAGTTTTTTTTTTTCTTTCTTTAATGTAAATTAATAGTCATCCAATTTCGGCCAGTCGTTGCGCTAAAATAATTAACGTCAAATTTTTCCTCGCATGATTGATTGAAAAGGGTGTATATTTATTTGGACACATAACTTAATTTTAGAGAACGCAAAGGAATCTGACATGACATGACAAGATGTTATAAAAATGATTTCGTTAAATAGTACAAAACGTTGTTTGACAAAATCATGTACGTGTAGGTGTAGGTATGGTTTGATAATTTTATACTACCTGTTTTAATGGCAATACATTTTTTATGTGCATCCATGTCAAGTACTCTTTAAGTCGATATACGTTTGATTTCTCTTTTATTATATATAATAAATACCTGCTAGAAAAAAGCACGATACTTATCAACGTTCAAGTATGTATAAATATGTAGAAACTTTCGGGTTTTCGGCACGCTCAGTCGCAGTCGTTGACCTACACGGCACGATGGGAATTGTGATGTAATTGTAAATCGTGAAGCCTCAATCCGATAAACAGGACGAGGAAAGTTGTATTTGTAACAATTGTTAGAGAATATAATATATGAGCATATCTAAATGGATTCTCCCAAGCGTAACAAAACGCATTGTTTAATTTAATTAATACGTGGGCGAAGGAAGCGGCAAGTTCAGCAGTCAACGGCGCGCTAATATATTTAGATTGTACGTTTATAGGAATAATCATTTACATAGATGAATACTTATGAAACTTGAAACGAACGATGTTCTGAGAGAGGAATGAAGGCATAAGTTGAAGTGATTCATGTATTCGTAACGTTTTTATATTTTGTATAAAATGACTTCTGGCACCTGTGCCCGCTGTATGGCAATAGGCACAACACCTATTCCATGAGACTCAAACTCTACTGCTGAAACGTGGCAGTGTACTACACTCATCTGCCTAGCCCTTCGGGTATTACGGGCGTGATATTACTTTTTTTATAAAATTATATCTAATAATAAAATAAAGTATAATATGTAACTAGGTTTTATTTTATAAATAACAGTGGTACAATAACGGTCTAACATCACATTCACGAACTTTTTCGTGACCGGCCAGCTCATGCACTATACTTACACATTTTTCTTTTTTTCAACCCACTACAATTCCACTGCTGGAATACGGGTCTCCTCTCATATTGAGAGGGTTAAGGCCATACTCGGCCACGCTGGCCAAGTGCGGGTTGGCAGACTTCACACACCTTAGAAATTTTTTCCTAAGATGATAGCAAGTGATATTGAAACTTAAAACGCACTTTTGTAAAGAGGTGCGCGCCGTCGGTTTGAACCCGGCACCCCCGGAGTGAGGGGCTGAATTTTTAACCACTAGGCTATCACTGCTTACACTAGGCTATCACTGCTTACTTACACATATAAATACATAAATACAATTGTGAATATATTCGTGTATAGATAATTTTACACACCCAAACAAAGAACAAACGCGCGTGTTGTTCACACAAATATTTTTTCTTATTGAGAATCAAACACACAACGTCTTTTTCAGCGTCTTTACATCTACATATTTAATCGACCACTGTATCCACGGCCACTGTATCAGCCGTATGTTACATGTTAACGATTAGGTAGAAAACTACTCGGGGGCTATCCCGAAAAACGTGCGTGAGCTTAGCCTATATATACATATATAATCCTATGTATAAACACACACGAAACGTTTAATAGTAGAACATTTTAACGATGATGTTGTTGCATGAATGATGCAGTTGCATTTTTATTAGAAAATGTCTATTACAGTAATGATGCACGCGAACGAAATTGTTAGCACGAGGCCACTCGATATATACACAACAAATTTCCGTACAAACAGTATGTGTAATAGAGTACATAGTACACAATCGCGCTGGTGATAACGACGCCGCGGGTCGTCGTGTCGTGATGTCGTGCCGATGTGTCGCCGTCCCCGACCTTGTCGTCCCACGACGGCGCTTTTGATTGTTAATTCGCTTCACGCCATTTGCATATTACTTTTCTTTTTTTCGTACATACCGTCCTTCAAGTTTGATTGTCGTGAAATGGCGTCGCTCGGAAGCATTATTATTATTTAGTTATAGTAAAGCTGTCGTCGCGGGGGTTGGTCGTTGGAGTTGTGTAGTTTACGTAATGTAGCGTCTTGATATCGTTTGCCGCCGCGTTAATGTCGCTCTCATGAATAATTAATGCTTCGGTCTAATCATTTTTAATTGTGATAGGTACTCACTCAAAGAGGAAATCTTTAAAAGAATCGTCCAATAGTCGAGTTCGTTAAAAGTCCAACTTGTTACGATAGGTAATTTAGATTTGTTAAAGAGCTAAGACTAAGGTTCGCGGTGACGTGGCGTGCGAGTTTAAAAATACTTACGTAACTGATCACTTCGATTCCAGGTAAAGATTCTTGTGCCGAACTCTACGGCGGGTATGATTATCGGAAAGGGCGGTAACTACATCAAGCAGATCAAGGAGCAGAGTGGCAGCTACGTACAGATCTCACAGAAGGCCAAGGAGCTGTCGCTGCAGGAGCGCTGCATCACTGTAGTCGGTAAGGGCATTTTCAGTATGCAATTTGTTTTCCACGGACTAGATGCAGATCCCACGTTGAAGCTGATAGCAGTCGTCGTGTGTAAATAGAAGTATGTTGGAAGTAATCAAAGGACAGATCATGGTAGGTGGTGAGTTAAATAATGCCGATCAAAATATAAAGGCCGGTCCAAAAGTACAAGTACCTGATCAATCCTTATAAAGTTAAAAGTTATGATATACAGCAGAAAAGAGCTGGTGAATCCATTTTTGCGATTTAGAAGTGTGTCTACAAGGGTGAGGATTGTGGACGTGTATCTGAACGTAATACTGGAATTTATTTATGTGGATATTGCAAAACATGCTAAATCTGCTGAACATCTTTATATTGATACTAGCTGTACCCGGCGCGCGTTGCTACGCCAACATACAAATACATATAGTATATACCAATTTTCATAATATCGGT
>DWDT01002100.1:0-14362 GCA_018245595.1 Microceris scylla | reverse complement strand
CAGGACCAAAATATCGACGGGGTCAATTTTTCCCAATAATGGGTAGGTATAAACCCGGGTATTGGTCCCGACTGTAAAAGTCCGCAATTCCGTGTGTTTATGTTCTGCGTTGAAACTTTACAAGTGTTTATCAGGAATCTGAATTTGTTTTTTTCATTTTCGGTTTTTTTATTCACTTAATATTTTTTACGCAGTCACGTTTTATAATTTTTTTATTATCAAGTTTTATACACGTTTTATAATTTTTTTTATTATCAAGTTTTATACACGTTTTATAATTTTTTTATTATCAAGTATCACACGTTATATTATATTATATTATCATGATGATGATGATGATCACACGTATAGTTTTTATCAAGAACGGTCAAGCTATTTTTGAGTTTAAGGCAAATAGACAGAGAAACAACAATTACAAAAAATATAAATTGGGTCAATGAATCGTAAAACAAATAACGGAATTTGACATCAAAAAATAAATGATACCTAATAGCACCTACAGATAAACATGTATTAATATTGAGTCAGTCGTTTGTAACTAACGTAGGTATATTATATATTTTAACATTATTATATCTATACGTAACATAACGCCTGTAATTTCCGAAGGGCTAGGCAGAGGAGTGTATACTACACTCCCACGTTCATCAGTTACGTTTACGTCCCATGGAATAGGTGGTGAGCCTATTGCCATACAACGGGCACAGATCCAGACTCCGAGTCACTATTAGAAATTCTAAATTAGAAAAATCCAATAGTACCTGACCGGGTCAGGTTTGAACCCAGGACCTCCCAATCGGCGATCACGCTTGCAACCTCTCGACCAACGAGGCAGTCATATCTATAAATTAAAAAAAGTTTGTCGTCGGCCTAAAAACATACTTGTGTCAAAATTTGATCGATTAGTTTTATAGTTACAAGATAAGAGACAAGAAAAAAACGTGTTATAGGTTAGGAGTTATCATTCAGTCACAAGCGGTGACAGTGTGTTTGTGATAACACTTGTACGTTTAGATCAGTGCATGTATGCGTCTATCAGCGGAAGGTACGAGTGTGACTGTCACCAGTTGGACAGTATACTCATTCTCTACTTCATTGGCAGTTTGTTTTCAAAAACCCACTACTTGAAATTGGTTTTTTATACTTTCTTTCGTCTATTGTGCTTTTTGACATCTCGTGCTTTCTCTTCAATGTACACTTAACTCTGGTTCCTTCATTGTTATCTGAACAATGCTATTTATGTATCATGAATAGGGATGAATTTCATTCTAACCTTTCATAAGTTATTAAGATAAATGTATTATGGTTTGGTGATATTTTATATTAAACAGCTGAACACTGGCATTATTCGACGTAGTGACAATGAGTCATTGCTTATCATTTTATTATAAAAACTGTGGTTGTAAACTACAAGTTTATCAAGTTCAAAGATCATATAAATACAAGTCGTTAAAACAATCGCTCTGTCTCCGGGCAGGCGATGCGTTGGGCGAGCGCGTCGGCTCGTTACAGTCCTGACAGGACAGGTTGAGGACTTTGTGCGTTGGAAGCCAGTAAGTGAGGCATTAAAAAAGCGTCCCTTGCAGGCGGTCATTGGCAGCGGCGGGTCGGGCCGCATTCCTGTGCGCCGGCGCAGCGCACGCGGCCGCACGCCCACACGCACCGCGCCGTGAGCCTACACGGTATAAGCCGACCGGGTTGCGATGCACCTCTCTCGCACCCATCGCGACCGGTTCCCTCGTCCTCGTAATGCGAACGTCTTTAAAAGGCAGCGGTCACTCGTACACAGGACTCGTTCATTAATAACACGACCGGCCGTGTCGCGGTTTCCGGCGGCTGCATCGCACTCGCCGCCATTTAAATACAAATTGGATTCGCATGAAACCGTCCACTTTTCATTATGCGAATGTAAGAATTTAGAATTGCAATATTGCGTAGACCTTGTACATCACTTCCGATGCTCGAGATGCCGGCTCGTAGGTAGGAGGTACCTGTGCGATAAATGTGAGGCGCGATATGTCACGTGGTCTCACCCACATGAAAATCGAACGTTGCAAATTGACCGTAGATGTCATTATCTGATCGGCAAGAACGGCTGGAGGCGCGTGGGCGCCCTCCCTGAATGGTCGCGGCACGCCGGTGACTCGCCCACGCGCCGCCTCCATCGCAGCCTACATGCGCACGGGCCCTGCCCCGCCGTACCTGATAATTACCTTGATGACCGCTCACGTGTTACCCTAAATTAGCCTTCGCGCTTCGCACTGAAGGGAATTTCCCAATAAAAATGGGAGCAAGTGTATTACGCGCCGAACCCACGCTTCTATTTAAAGCTATAGCACGTAGGTGGGTAAGCGAATTAACCTAGACTATTTTGATTTCGAATTACTGCCTACGTGCGCCGGCTACCAGCGCTAAGGATATCCAATTTATAAAACAAGATGTATAAATCATTTTAGCTCCTTTTATATTTATATCAAGTTTACGACAGAAACATTTTAAATTATATTGCTACGCTACCAACATTTTTCCATGTACTTAAGTATGTCAAAGTTTATGTCAATAAATTACTGCACTGAGGTAAGAACTGTACCTACAAGCCGTGAAGTGCAGTACTGTTTACAGAGCGGCAAGTATACTATGTGTGTGTTCATGATACACATAAGATACCTGCCTCCTGAACGGTGTGTAGGTGCAAATCTTGCCGTTCATGTCGCACGTTGGTTTTAGTAATGGATGTCCAAACATAACAACAAGAGAACATAAGACGACGTAAATGGAACATGTCTAGTGCATTTTGTTTACATTAACTCTAAAGCACAATACAAGTTTAATACATATTTAATCACTAGCTGTGCCCGCGACTGCGTACGGGCTAACCTAATCTAACCTAACCGCGGGGCCGTGTCGCGTTCAACTGACGCGCTTACAGCCTAAGCAGAACCCTATTTATTATGATGATATGTTAATTGATCATATAGGTCTGAGCTCTATTTTTCTTGGTACCTACATATTACGTGGTGATTGAAAAAAAATGACACAAATTCTTTATTTGTTAATTTATTTAAATGAAAAAGATATTAAATGTTAACTGAAGCCCATCATAACATAATCCTGAAAAATGCATTCAAATCGGATAAGCCGTTTCTGAGATTAGCTTGCACAAACGTATAGACATACAGACATAATGAAAAAACATTGTATTGGGTTCTCTTGCGTATAAAAAGGCTCCCCATTATGAATTTTTAAATATATTTGCCATGTACAGACAGCGATCAGATACAGTTTTATTATATATATAGATTCTTAATTTGGTTAGATTTTAGTAACGTTTTATAGGCGAAATAGAATATTAAATATGTCTATTGTACCACAGATAAACTATTGTCTAAAACGAAAGTATGATTGTACAGTATTTTTACTCCATTGATTATTTATTTATTTTGAACAGTAAATAATATTGTGCACATATTATATATGTATTTTCGGATAAACAAAATATAGGAGTAAACCAAGAAAGTCGTGCTCAGCAAATCCTTTAATATTGCAAAAGTTATAAAAGCGTCGATCCCGCGGCGGCGACAACGTGAGAGGTGTTTGATTGGCGTTGCTTTATGGCACGTTAGCTTCCAGTAATTTGCTTGTTTTCAAAACGGTATAATGAATGACGTCGAGACGATCGGGAGGGCGAATTCGGAAAAGTATAGCGTGGGAGTAGACGCGTTGGCGTCGCACGGGGAGTGCGGGGGCGTTGGAGTAAGGACGCGGCGCTGCGTGGGCGGCCATTGATCCGCGGGGGCAGGTGAATGGTGCGCTGAGCCCGCCACCCCCATTGAGCAACCCCGCGATCGATCCGCCGCCCGCCGCCCTGAGCCCGGCCCGCCGGCTTTCATAACCCCACAACGACGTCTTCTCCGCTATTCGCTTGAAATTTTTACATACAACCGCTAAAAGGTGTTAGTGGCACAACATGATGTAATCGAGCTCCAGATCACCGCGGGACGCGTCGATATTACCTCATTTATAGGTCACATTTGTGTTGTTCTAATCTAATTATACATAGGGTTCAATTGTAATCACAGTGACATACTGACTTAGTTTTATACAAACTATAATACCATTTTTATTACTATTTATAAGTACGCACACCAAATGTAGTTTTAAAAAATTATCTATTCAGTCTGACCAACGGCAAAATTTTTGTTTTTCATACAGAAATGTAGCGAACTTATTGAAAAAATGTTTGAAATATTACATAATTGCAACTCAAACCATTAGAATGAGATATTTTACAGCATTGTAAATTTCAAGCCAAACATTAATTGAAAATCTAAACTTTTATCGGAATTTTTAATTTGGAATCTGTTCGAAGTTCCGTTTATTTAATCTGGTAAAAGATCATCGCGTAGCGATAAATATATTTCTCAAGTTACTCCAGTTTGACTTACATTGTGCACTTCAATGGAAGTGTTACTTTCTTTTGGCTTGGGACCTCAATTCATAAGGTCTTTATCAAATTTCCAGATCGCTTCGTATCTCGGGCTCGGGTAGCGAGGACGCGCTCTCGTCGGGCTCGTCGTCGGAGTGCGAGGACACCCACATCCACGTGCCGCAGGACTTCCCCATTGAGATCCTGCCCAACCTCTACCTCGGGAACTCTACCAACAGCGAGGACTGCGACGCGCTGGCCAGGCACAATATAAAGGTAACCGCAAAGCCATCTCTCCTTCAAAGGCGAGAAACCATTGGCCACTCCTCGAAGGTGGGCCATCCTATCTGTTTGCTAGGCTAAGAACTAAGACTATTATTATTATTATTATTAAATATATACAAAAATACTAATTTAAACACTGCTCATCACCTAGATCCTAGGCCGTATCAATATTTATTTCTATAGATCTATATCAGTGTTGTTAAGTACTTATCTTAAGAATATATCAAAATGTAGCAGACATTCGGTATCGATTAGAAAAGTGCCAGCTAAGATTTATGATAAGTTTGGCAGCACCTGCAATGATTTTTCGATGTAAATTTTGCAGGTTACAGAGTCACGGGAGGAACACAGGATATTATAGACTGATTAAAATTACGTAATAGTGTCCACAGGCATGGAGCAACAATTTGAAAACATCATGTAGTCTGCGTGCTTTACTAATAATTTTCTGTTATTATCCTCATCATCATAATCGTCAATGATCTTCTTCATTAATTTACAGAACACTTTTTGTAATAACTCTTTTATAATTTCCAGTACGTATTGAACGTGACGCCGGACCTGCCGAACACTTTCGAGGCCGAAGGCTGCGGCATCAACTACTTGAAAATCCCCATCGCAGACCACTGGAGCCAGAACCTCGCAGTGCACTTCCCGCAGGCCATACGGTTCATTGGTAGGTTTCATTTCACATTGGTATAATGTAATAAGTAGTCAATGGACATAAAGTATTAGATACTAAGAGTGGCACATTGTAATTCAAAATTACAAAAGTCGGGCTGTAAAATATCATCTAAGCACACATGCCTATGAATAATCTATGTAATTTAAGAAATCTTCTTCGTTTTATTTGCTACTTACTCCATGAAATATATTACAAAAACTGTGTAGTGCACAAAAATGATTGCTATGCAGTCTTCCATATGCTCGAGTCTCATAAGTGATACATTCATCAATTAAAGTTAATTATACTGCAGATTATTACAGTCGTGCTAAATGGTAGGTGGAGTCTTGGTCAATTAAGTCTGAAAATTGCTTTACTGCAGTATTTTCGTAATTTTTTCATTATGCATATAAATTCTATATATACTTACTCAATGATAATGTTCATATATTTTTTAATTCAATTTCTGTTAGGTACTTTTTATTTTGATTACCACTGGTAGGCAAGGTCACAATACATTAATTAAGTACCTACGATCTTTGTTTGTGATTTAGGTGTTGGTTTAGCAATAAAGAACTTGGAAATATCTCCTATGTTCAGTATAGTCATATCGACAGCCATCTACACCGTCAAGTTTACCATATGCACTAGTGTACGATATAATGTATCATATAGCTTAGAAGTCTCCGAAACCGGCGTGTATGTATGAAGAGATTGATGAATGTTGAAGAAGCTCGGCAGGTAGGTATATAAGGATAACAATATTTGGCACTCCGTGCTCTCCGCCTACCCCGTAAGGGGCCTGGTGTGAAGATATGTATGTATGTGTCATATAGAAATAGACATATGATGGTATAAGTGAGCGTGTGTCGGTGTGCGCAGAGGAGGCGATGTCGGCGCAGTGCGGCGTGCTGGTGCACTGCGTGGCCGGCGTGTCGCGCTCCGTCACCGTCACGCTGGCCTACCTCATGCAGCGCCACCGCCTGTGCCTGCGCGACGCCTTCGAGCTGGTGCGCTCGCGCAAGACCGACATCGCGCCCAACTTCCACTTCATGCGCCAGCTGCACTCCTTCGAGCGCGACCTCGGCCTGCACGAGCACAGCGCCAGCCTGAGTAAGGTCTGCACTATGCTCCGCCTAACACCACACGCTCACACACACACACTCGCTCTCTTAGTCGTTCTAGTATATGGCTTTATTATATACAAGCAGGCTCGCGTATGGCTGCAATTTCATCTGATGACAAGTTAGATGTAGCCTAGGATGTAGCACGTTCGCCTATAAAGTGCCTATTCACTATTATCTTGAATAATACAATTTAATTCTAACATATTGAAGGATTAATTATTGTATTAGATTCCGTATCGAGCATAACACTCTGGTAGTATCTGTGTTTCCGACCAGATGTAACCTAAGTATCTTCAAAGCAAGAGTTAATAAGTCTTTGTAGACACACGTGCTTCATTTAAAGACGCATCTACGCTTTTCAACAAACAGGATCGCGGCCAAACTCTAGTCTTATCATGTAATAAAAAAAGTCATTCTGTTCGATGCCAAATGATCAACTAAGATGCGAATTCGACTAACCTGATCGATTCGTTGAATCTTCAGTATTAAACCGAATAAATTCCAATCGAGAAAAACATTTTTATAAGTACCTACCATATAGTAACAATACACAGTCGTACATAATTTTGTTTTAAATGGCAAAATATAAGATCGATTATAATAAGCCGATATGTAGAACGCGGGGTGAAAGGGGCGTGCTAAGTGTGCGTGCGGCGCAGGTGTTGGAGCAGCTGGGCGTGCGTGAGGCGCGCGCGGCGGCCGCGGCGTGCGGCTGCGCGGCGCCCGGCGGCGTGTCGCCCGACTCCGGCATCGAGTTCGACCGCTGGAGCGCGGCGCGCGACACGCCGCAATGACCCGCCGCGCCCGCCGAGCCCGCCGCGCCCCCCGCAGCTTCCGCGCCCGCCGCCGCCCCCGCCGCGCGACCCGCACCCGCGAAGGACTCCTTCGTGTTCCCGGCGTGAGCCGCCCGCCCCCGCCGGCCGCGCGCTCCGCCGTGCGCTCGCCCTAGTCGTTGGCGAGATGAATTTTATTAGCGTAGGAAAAATGTACTTTATGAACTATTCGTTAAGTCAATTTTTATAAGTTTGATATATGGACGTAATATATATTTAGGATAACGGATCCGCGACTTGAAATGCATTCCCCGATTATTCTTCCACTACGTTGTGCATTTTGTGTCCGCCCGAATTTATTTACGAAATTTTATTGAATCCATTTCTTTACCGATGGACAGTCCGACATGTTTTTCCTCCGTGAGGACGGTATAAGTGCTTCTCGATCTACTCCGCTGGCGAGTCACTCGTGCCACTCTATAGTATATCAAAGATTTAATCGAATTTTTATATTAGTAAATAATTATCGTATGTAAAATATTTCGACGACGAAGTAGCCGGATTTAACACTAGTTGTTTGTTGCTAAATAAACAAAATATATTCTATATTGAATTATAATTATTTATTTGAAACTTAGGGCTTCTGACGATTCTTCCATTTTTATTGTTGGTATATTTGAATCGGTGAGCGAGTGAAGTTGTGTCTGCACGTGTATTACAGAGAAATAGCACGGAATAGAGTATGATGTATTAAATAGTTGTCATAATGAACATATTTATATATTTTTTACGATACAATCTTACTGCTACATTGATGATGGTGTATGAATAAAACCGTTGGCCAATTAATGTGGGGCGAAAACGTCGTCCGTCGTCGCTCCCCACGCGTGCTGCAGTGCCAAAATAATTGTACGTGTCCGTAGCCTCTCCTCTGCCGAACGCAATATTGTTGTATTCGAGTTAGCATTTTATTTTTATTATCGTGTTACTTAAGAGAGTATTTATAGCAAATCTGAGATTTAAAAATATATTACTGTTTATTTTTCTATTGATCTTCTGCAATCTCTGTCTTATACCCGAATAGTGTCGCCGTCGATGACCGCACCTTTACACTACGCGGTCGGAACGCGGCGCGAGTATTTATCGAAAGAAACTATTGAAAAACCGTTCAGTGACGACTAGCTGATGAATAAATATTTTTTATATATATCTTATATCCGCGCCCTGCCCCCGCCTCCCCGAGGCGCCGCGCCACTCAGTGTATGTTACTGAATACGCCTTGTACATTTCCATTATCGATTTCTATAGTTTGACTGCTGTTTGTTATAATGTAACTATATTTTTCTATGTATTAGAGTGTGTTTCATGAGACCTCTTAAGTGTGTAAATAAAGCAAGCTTTAACGTTAAGTATGTTATGAATATAATGTAGTGAATTGTTACAAACTGTACATTTGTTATAGGTTAAGACTTATATTGAGATTCCGCTTCCTGAAGCAATCGATGCCAACTTTTATTCTAATTGTCCACTCAAACCGCTGTCAACGTGCATTTTTTTCGTTAATATTTGAACTCAAAGCAAATGGACGACTTTTTAAACTTCATTTCAATCTATGTTTAAAAATTATGACCATTAATTAGTATAACAAAAATTTTTCTTGTAAGCGTTCATTGCACTATGTACTCAAGTTTTTATATACGTAGATTATTAATGTTATATAGTAGTGCACAAAGTCATCAGACGCCCCGCTCCCGTGTGGACGGCAGGGCGCTCGACCCTTGCATCACACTAATAATATGATGTTCTCGTACCTGTGTACCAATATGATTATAACAATATTTGTTTATGCAACATAATTATAATATGTTAATTACTGACGTTGATGTAACATGTAAGGTTTATTTTTAGTGCTTTTTCTTAAGCGTGCTATCGACATAAGCTCTCTTGACCGAATTCATGGAGAAAATCGATAAAACGCCTGCACAATTATTGTAAGAACGTTTAAGAAAGATTTTCATTGTTTAGCGATCAAGTGGAACTTTGATCGATGGCATAAAGGAGCCACGGGGCACAGTAATTTTAACCTCAAAACAAAATATAAACACTGTTAAATTAATTTTGTGTTTTCATTTTCCTTACCTTACCAAAATAACTAGTACAAATAACAATTTATTATTATAACGTCATATCATGAATCTGTAAAATTTCATTGGTTCAAGGACAATCTTATTTCGACGATAATTTTACTCAGATTAACTGATAATTGCACATACGCTGTGCAATCGGTCTCGAATGGAATAAGTGCACAGCTATTGCGTTCTTCTCTGTTTCTCTTTCTTGTCCCACATATTGTTGGTTGACACCACTAACTTTTTTGGAAAATGGGTTAATACTGACAGATACGTTTTCATTGGTCCAATCAAATAACGTGGATTTCCCTGGCTTCCTGTTATACACTTCCGTCTCTTTTCTTCACATCACTACTGCACAGTGCTGGAAAGGGAGGGAAAAGATTTTAAATATCAATAAAACAACGCGTGACCGTTACTATCGTCAGAAAAAAGATTGAATTTACCTTTAAGCGGCGGGCTGACGGATAGCATATTACTTTTGCGTTTTCAGTTCCTGCCAATATTTGAGCGAAATCAACTTGTTGCATTATTATGACGGTATGTGTTCACAAAACAGTGCCAAGTTGATACGTTTTATTTAAAAAAAATAGTGTATAACAACTGAAAAAAAACCAGCCCTAGAAGAACTGTCATCAAGTTGAGTAAATTGTGTTGAAATACAAGTGAAATTTAATTAGCAATAAGTATTATGAATATAAAAAAGAATAACAGTATGATTCGCTAAACATATTCAAAATGTAGGAAATCATCTAATTCACAATAAAATAAACACTACTCAGTATTGTAAATTATTTTATTTCCTTGTCCAAATGGATAAAATACAATTATTTTTGTGTAGTAAGGTTGAGTAATCTAATACCAATTTTGATTTACTCTCGATTGCAACTATCTTTACACGTTTTATTTCTAATATAGGTATATATACAAAAAGAAACAATCGAAAACCATTCTACAAATAAATCTCAACTTTTGCTAATTGACTATCGTTGGGTGAATTACTGAGAATGTAAAATAATTCTCAGGGACTATAATATTATACTAATCTCTATCTCTCGCATAGGTCTCGCTTCTTCTGCATTCCATATGTAAACTCTCGATACAATGGTATTTTAAATAAACATTTACATATACAAACAGGTGTACAAAACGTCAACTCATTACAAAAGGCTTAATCGCTATAAATTATATACAAAATATTAGTGCCACGGGTACCGACGCAAGGGCGGCCGACTGCTACCGTTTGCTACCGACCGTTACCGACCGTTACCGACAGTTACCGATCGTTACGCAACTGCCACAAGTAACGTACTCTTGATTCCCATTCTTGTCACAAGTGTATAATTTTGGCACAAATATGTGCTTACAAATATTAATATTACGTGTATTTACATAATATAAAAGGCTCACACTGTCTTATTGCTTTGTGTAATTATTATATAGATTGAAGTAGCACTCGTTTTATCATAAGAATGTTAAATAAATGGTTGAGAACGATGTAGTATATAATTAGAATTTAATATGTAAACACTGTGTCACACACATAGAATTTAAAAATGGATGACCAAGTAATTTTATAGGAATGCTCTACATGAAAACAGGAAAACAATAAAGATTCATTCTTTGGAATGTAACGAAGCTTAATTTAAATAGAATGATGAAAAGCTTATAACTTGTTAAGTAATTTTAATAAATATGATGGATGTGTTATTTCTAAGATATTCAAAAGGCACCGGCTAACATCGAATTTTTATTTGGTCCTGACAAAATATATCCCTTTTAAGTCGTAAAATATTAACGATGCAATAAATATTTTATTACAATGGCACATTGGCGAATTTAGTATATTCAATAATAATTTCATTGTGCCACTAAATTTTTTTTACGAAAATGTTATATCTAACATATTTATATCATTTGGAATATCATAACTAAATAAATTTGTATACAATATAGTAGTTGCTCTGACATCACTACATATCATTGCACTAGCTGCTAAGTCAAATATATAGGTAGTTAAAATATTGATCAAAACCTATTATCATAAAATATACATATATATTCACTTTAAAGTGTTGCTTACGACTATGTAAATTGGTGCTACGTCTCAATAAAGGCCGACCTTATAGGATTTTGTCTCGTTCTATAAAAAAAAAATTACGCATCTCGTCCACGGTCGAGGTGACATAATTAAATCGAAAATACTTTGCTGTGGAGGTGCAAATATTTCTTATCTTTACTCGAATAAGTTTAATATTAATAATATTTTCAGCCGCAACGACACGGACGCCGACCTTACATTATGGGAAGCACTACTGACGACTGGCGTGTTGTCCGGGATCTACTAGCGCACCGCGTCAATGTCACGCTGTGCACGTGATATTTTCACCTGCGAAAACAGATTAGACATATTACTTCGAAATGAGTATTTTTTTATTCAATGAAATCGGTCTGTTGTCGGAGATGATCCTCCGAGCAGGAATGCGACAGAGCTCGGTACCTTGTCCTTGGGCGTGGAGGCCTCGCCGGACTCGAGCGCGAACATCTTCATCTTCTCCTTGAAGGAGAGGTGCTCGGGCACCGGCGGCGGCGCGGCGCGCGCCTGCCGCTCCGCCAGCCGCCGCGCGCGCGGGTCCCTGCGCACACCGCCCGCCACTATTTATACACTACAATTTCTACGCATCTACCTCCGGTTACTGTTATCCGTCTGTGACGTCACAAATCTCCCATTAACCAAATTATCCGTATGCTTGCATTCTACGTATTAATTACACCTTTACCTATCTCTAAATTGAAAACATAATTATTTTCAAGGTCGGCCATCTACGGTGGTGTTCACGGGCACGCTGGGTTACGTCGGATAAGTTTAGGAGGCATTCAGAAACTGAAGATTTACCGGTACACCTCCTGCGCGCCGATGACGCCGGGCGTGTGCGCGGCGCCGAGCGCGGTGGGCGGAGCGGCGCCGGGCGACGCGGGGCCCGCCAGCATGTTCTCCGCCTCCTCGATGAACCGCTGGAATTTTTATTATTTTTATTAATTACACGATTGCAGTATATTTTTTTTCTCCGTGCAGTTTGGGTCATAAAAGATAAGCCGGCTAGGGCGGTGAGCATGTTGCGCGGGCGCAACGCCATTGTCGATAAAAACAAATGAGTGATCGAAGGTTTAGATAGATTTAATTTTTGATGTAAGTTATTATCATTATTATCTTTTTTTCTGTTCAATTTAAACTTAGATATAAGTATTTATATTTATTTTTAATATAACTTGTCACATTCTAAACTTTTGTAGTTATAGTTTTTTAACACATATACCTAATTAATAATTAATTTTAAAATCATTATTATTCTTATTTTAATAAATTCATTGTTTTATCCATTTTTCTTTCATTTTTATCACAATCCTACATAATGACAAAACTAAATGCACTATCGATAACGCTTATCGAGAGCAAAAATGCGATCACTATGCCCGCCCATGAGGCCCATGAATGGGAGAGAGAGTAAAATACTCGGTTCACCGCTCCGACGTTTTATGACGCAAACTGCACGGAGAAATAATAATACTATTATAGTAAGATCGAGATCGCATTTGACATTGACTCCCAACACTGTTTAAGTTCATCAAATTATTTAAGATCAAGTAAATGTGCGTCTCGTGTTATTTATTAACACGTGAATACATAAAAAGATAACGATGGAAATTAAAAGAAGCACTTACATCGGGGTCCTCCCGCGGCGGTGCTTCGCTGGCGTCCTGCGCGGGATGTGCGGGGAGCGTATCAAGCGGTGGAGGCGAGGAGGCGGGCGGCGCGGGAGGCGCGGGCGAGGCGGCGGGCGCTCGCTCGTGAAACGACACGCGTTTATCTCGGGAGCCACCCACGGGGGACCTGGACGGGGACAATACGACCGCTATTTCAATATTTTCATTAACCTGTACATACATACAGTTAATGTACATTATACCATATGGGACCTCATAAACATAAAATATTATTTCTACTGAAATGATTATTTACTTAAAGTGATTTACAGTTTTACATGATATTTGTGATTTATGCCGAAACCGAGCAATAACATTGATAACTATGATGTGATGCATTGACTTAATAACTTGGTGATTATATTAATCTCATAAGGTTAGGCTAATTATAACTATATATATCCTTACACAATCCAGCTGGGTAATATACGTCAAATTAATACAGGACATCTAATTTTTTTAGCAATACGTAATGAAACCGTGTTTTTGTTAATATGATGGGATGCATATGCAGGAAATGGTCGGCAAATAGAGTAGTATAAAACATAGTGTAACGCGAGAGTACTGACTGCGGCGGCGCGGCATCGTGCGCGTGGTGCGAGTGCGGCGGCTGCGGCGGCGACAGCGCGCGCCGCCCCGCCATCACCGCGAACGACGAGCCGCGCTCGGGCGGCGCGGGCGGCCCGCCGCCGCCGCCGCCACCGCCGCCACCGCCGCCACCGCCGCCACCGCCGCCGCCCGGTGCGTTCGACACCGACGCGCTCGCCAGCCCACTCGTCACCTCCGACATACGGCAAGTGATTTCTTCTGTACTCTGTAATTTAGTATTATTGACAATCCAAGTACCAATATTTTCCCTTGTACGACCTCTTACTGCCAAATATAATTGTACTAGCAAACGATTGTATCGTAACACTACATAACTTCAGCTTTACACACATTTGTTTTATGTTATATAATTTACTAGCGACCCGCCCCGGCTTCGCACGGATGCAATGCTGATACTAAATACACTACTGAAAAACTGTGAACGTGGGCACGCTGCCGCCGCCCCGGCCGCGGCCGTCCAGTACCGCCGCAAGCACTACGTCCCGCAATTTTAAATCTATAATATCATCGAAAATATTCATTTAAATCTGGTGCTGTAAAGGACCATATAGATCTATATTAAATCAACAATGTATTTAAGCTAT
>DWDT01002099.1:0-14364 GCA_018245595.1 Microceris scylla | reverse complement strand
TGTTTTCTTTTTGTAAAATTTTGTGACAATTAATACCGTTATGACTTTAAATTTTGTGACAATTAATACCGTTTTATGAATTGAAATATGTCAATTTATGTAATTTGAAGGAAAACACTAAATTCTGTTTCTTATATTATAAACAGGAACATTTTTTCTGGATATGTTATGTCCCTGGGCTCAACCCTGCAAGCGCGCGCGCAGAGCCAATATTGACCCACGGTAAGCTACGACGGGCGTCACGGCAAACTGCCACTGCGCAAACATTTGCTTGTTTGCCCTCTCGCATCAACGTAATAATGCTCTCGTAACGTCGCTTCAACAATTTTGAGGAAATAATATAGGTCTGTGGAAAAATAAACAATTCATTCTATATAATATCGTATTATTATACACATCATTGTATTGTATTGTTTTTAAGATACTGCAATATATTACCGCATAATGATGAAACGATTCTTTGGAACTACTCGTCCGATTTTTTTAAATTGTATTGATAAGAATTAATTAATAACAGCTTTTATTTTGAAGTCGTTTACCTTTTCACAAACAATCGATTTCACAGGTCAAAGGGACGCTTTTTCGTAATCCCGAATTGGATGGTGCTTAAAATTTTCTTTCTTTGAAATTTAATGTTGTTCTATATTTAAATGTTACATGAAGGAAATTCTATCTATTGATTATGTTTACCAAACTATTATCATTTCAACCAATCATCAGTGCTAAATGGTAGACGTCTGTTAAGACTGATAGCGGACGTATCACGGCTGAAAAATAATTGGTATTGTTGAGTAGCAGTGCTGTTTTTGTCTTTCAGTTTGAAGAAGTAAGTTTCAGTTCAGTTCTTAGTTGATTAACATAGCACGGTTCTATTTTGTTCTTAGACACCGGGACTTGGGACTCGAACTAAAACTTTGAAATTGGAAGCACATTTCGCAAAGCGCTGCATTAACTTAACTGGCTCCATGAGATACAAGGAAGGATGAGGTACGTTCAGGCAATGGGTCAATATTGCAATTGTCAATTATTTTTGTTAATAATGTATGTAAACGTCGATATTAAATCTGTTCACACTAGTTGGTAATATAAACTAAAGGGCAATCAAATAAATAGCATCGCGGTATAGTTATGTGCATTACGGGAATATACGACGACTGCACGTTTCAGGCTCGCGGGCGATAGCGGGTTAAGGATGTCAATGTTGGCTATTGTATTGTATTGCTCTGAGATTAGAGATAATAATATTATTGGTTTTTAAGTGTTTTTTACATCCTTAAATAATGTTACCTGTCTCCGACGATATAAATTTATTTATTAAATTGTCCAAGACTCGCTGATTAATTCGTTTGATTCTTTTTATTTCTAAGTGTAAATTGGATTTAAGTGTTTAAGCTGTATAATAATTTAAAAAAAAATAGGCTATTTAAAGAATTAATCGTATCACAAATACATGAAATTTTTGTATAGAGTACTGATGATATATTTTGTATATAGAGTACTGATATACTATTATTTGAACACGGTGTTGGCTATAGATTTAGAAAACTGTTTAGACAAATATCTGCAATATAAATATTTCCAATGCGTTTTCGAGCTAAGAGATATATAATGCTCTACTGGTCTGTTGCCTCAGGGTTTCGAAGATTTTACCGCTGAACCGGATTCGCTTGAATGCATATACATAACATTATGTAATTATTAAAAATAAGACATATGTTAATAATTATTGTAACAACGAAACGAATATAAAAGCTAGTAATTTTCAAGCAATACCGTCACACAATATACAGAGACATAAAAAACAAACGATAAAACAAACAATACGTCGAATAAAACAAGAAAAATTCATTACGTGGAAACAAAAAACAATACGTGTACGAAAGAATACGACGCGGTGAGTATCAATTTTATCGATAGCGCCAGCCCTAAGCTTTCTTGTACAATAATAGCCGGGGCGTGGTTCAACGAGAGAGCACAAAACGAAAAGTACAAAGGGAACAGGTATATATTGTTATTACAACGTGACGAATATCTCTATACATGCACAACCCTAGCTGTGTCTCTACATATTTTAAGTACAATAAAAAATCATATTTTTGTCGACGTTGTTTTATATGTTAATTAAAACATTTATAACATCAAGAGTTCTATTATAATTTTGCCCTGCATTTGTCTAAGTACTAGATATTTGACACTCTTGCGCTCTGCCTACTTTTTAAGAGACTTGGCGTGATGGTATATAAAAAAAATATTATAAATTTTTTCAAGTCCCCGCACAAATAACACCACGTACGCACGATTAGTGTGCGCAAATTGATCGGTGCGAAAGGAAAATGAGACGCTCTAAGTGGTTCGCTTCTCGTATTGAACGACTGCGCTCAGCCGTGGCGCGGCACAAGTAACGCCCATTCGTGACATATGAATATTAATGAATCGATGAGATAGGAAGTATTTTTAATGAGTTTCATATTGCAGTGCGTATTGATGGCTAATACCGTCAGTACTCATGAGCTGGGAAGTGGTAACATCATTATGTCATTTTTCATAATAATTCGTGTAACATGATGCTGTTGTATGAATGCAATGTTTTGTAGTCCTTAATTTATATTCTGTAATTGTTTATAAATAAATCATTTGTGTTTACATGTTGGTTAGATATAATAATTTATAACTTAGCTTTTCTATTCGAAAAAGTTTCCCAATAATCACTTTTATAACAAAATATATTCTACGACAAATAATTTGGAGGTTGCCATCTAATGTATATGCTAATATGCTTATAAAGGCTTATAAAATTGAATATTATATTTGAATAATGTTTATTTATTAATTTAATAATGACTATTGCATGTTATGTTAAACACAAAGTTTATTAATTAAATATTCATTTTAAAAAGATTTCCGAGTTACTTTCAAGTACTTAATAATTGTTAATGATACAATTTAGATTATTTAGAAACGGAGATATCGGATGAAAGCTTTTCCATGAACCATTAAGCGTAAATCGAACTTCGTAAATCTCATGTCACATGTCCACTTATCTTTTAGTGTAACATATCTTTTAGAAAAAGATACGGCAATGTAAACAGATAATACTCGGGCCAGGAATAATAGTGTTATTTTCGGTACTTGATCACTTCCTTGAGGCTATCAAGGCACATTGTGTCCGGTGTAATTTAGGCCGGCGCACTATAAAACATCGAACGTGCTTTAATAATAGTGATATGCTTTCTCGGCGCTGTATAATTTAGTAAGGATTGAGTTATTAGAAGTATATACCGTCTGGTATATCCATACCGGTACTGGTATTAACTTGTTCCACTGTATAAGGTTACGTTCAAGCGATTGAGAATACTCTGTAAAAGTTAACAGGTCACTAAATAGTTTTCTTTTATTCCAAAGTACATCACCACAAAAGCAAGGAAACATTACATTATTACGGTATATTTCGAAAGTTCCAGATCTTTTGTATATTTCCTGTAGTACGTCCTATAGTATGTCTGTAGTATTATTGACAGTAAATGTCAAATATGTAATACTCGCACAAATTTTAGATGCAGTTTACGATACAAGAAGTACGTTTCCACACTTGCAATCTCTCTCACACATCAGGCGATATGTAGATATATTTAAATTATCGATGTAGATTACTGCCAGAGATACTATAACTTCATCTCGACCTCGTGGACGCCTGGAGCGTAGTGTAGCATGTCTAAATGCTGCTGTAATGCTGGGCACGTCATCACATGCCGCATTTCTCTCACTCTCTACCACTGTCTCCCTCTCTCTCGCTCGTTAGCCTTCGTCGATGCGACAGGCCGGTAACACGGCAAGTTTTTGGACGTCTTAATGTGATTTTGATATGGACAGTGTTGAGAGGCTCACATTTTTTCCCTACATTAACGTAGATTGAGTTTTCGTGGTATTGCATACAATTAAGATATTTCAAATGTTTCGGTGACGAAATGAGAATATTAGGGATTTATCGAATGCATGAGTACTTTTTACTGTAGATGTAAGTGTCTGTGTGTACTTTAATTATATGTAATGTAAAGTGATTTTTAATCTTAATTTGTATACAATTTTTAGATTACAAATACATATATATTCTATGGCAGAGCTGTGTAGTGTGTAATATAGGTAATTGCCTGTCATTAATGGTCACTTAAAAGACTAAAATAGGTATATTTTATGCTATTGGTAAAATAGAAAGCTGAAGCAATTGTTTCATTAAAATGAATTAAAATCAACAGCATTCGTTAAATAAATGAAAATATATTAGAAATCTTATTTACCGCAATTCTTTCTTTAATTAAACCCTCTTAAACACTCCCTCTTTGTGTTTAAAAGACCAGCATTTAAGAGTTCATTGTTAAACCATCTGTCACGGGGGTTGCGTTGATTAGACCATTTCTAATGCGACTCTCCATTCAAAATAGAGACAATCGGCTTAATTGAGCGTCATACTGTTTTTTTCCCTTACAAATAGCCTTATTATTCCGCTGGTCCTTCGGGCCGGATCGTGGGCGTAAGTTTGTCGCTTTCTTACGGCCCTCTTGAATTGATTAAGGTTTTTTTCATCATGTATTGTAGGGTAATCACCGCATGTCTTTATCGCTTCTAATGATCTTAGATTAACATGTTCTGATGAGGCGTGCGTTGACTGAGATGACGACGCCGAATTCTCAATTGTGTTTTTAGAACATTCCCTTATGTCGTTTGTCTGTTTGCTTCGTGTTAGTGAGTGCGACGCTTTAATTTCTATGAGTTTTATTCATGTGCATTTATGTTATATAATGTTAAAAATGCTAATAGTGCTTCTATTATTATTTTAAATGTTATATATAATACATTACCCTTGTATATTTGTATTCGTAACAATATATTTATAGCCTATTTCAAGTTTAAATGCGATGAAATTTTATGTCTGACTGATCTTATTCCATTCGTGGATTTCACAAAAAACCGTTTTATGAATGCATCTTAATGTTTATTAACTTTTTAATATTCTAAACTGTCATTGAATCGATATTAGAAGCTTTCCAATAATAATTTGATGTGTATCTTAATCTGATGCTGCGTTCTCTAATAACCATTTAATTCGAGGATCCTGTTCCACGGAATGATTTCGTTGAGCATACCTCAGGATAGCGGTACTTTCTTGATTATTAGGAAATAATTTATTTTGGGTTCGAGCACGTATGGGACAGAATGCCTCGTCATCTTCAGTTGGTTTGGGACCATCAAGGGCTACTAATGACCACGTGAGTTGCTAGTTTGGTATTGGAAAACAATTAATTGTTCATCCGACGGCTTAAGACTGTTCAAATATCATTTTGTTGAAATTTGTAAGCGTCTGTTAATTGCTCACTTTCCAAGACCAACGACCTCTAGGTTCTTGAAATTACAATATGCATCCGCCCACACACCCGAACAGACAGTTATTTGTTAATAAAAACTATACTGCTGTATCCAACTAATTTAGTATAAATGGGGTAGGTATTAGTGTCGTCAGAGCACTAGACGCAAAAATGTATTTGGACAGTTCGAAAATACTATTATTGTAACGAATCTAGGAAATTTTTCACCAAGTAGCGAAAAAGTGTCTTTGAATCAGAATTTTTAGTGGATTACTAAACGCTAGATAGTTCACTCAAAAACCTTAACAAGATTCAGTTAACATTTTCCAAGTCGAAACAAAAGCATCTAAACATTTAAATTCGAAAGCAGACCGCGAAACGAGTCCTAACGAACTGGAATGTCTTTTTAATTCTTTTTCTACGCTGGCAAGACAGCATGTCGGCGCACGAGTGTTCCTTCGGGCGATTTGGGCATTTCTTTTTCTTTCCCTCCCAATGTGGGTAGGTGCCGTTTCGTGATAGTTTTCTTTCGAAACTGTGGGTTTATTGGCTTCATGGTAGACGTCATTGTAAAGGTATTGTTTATGAACTTATATGGCCATGACTAATTCTTAAAAATTTGGCAGTTACTTTAAAATGACCAGACATATGTTGTTATCAGAATTATTTCTAATTTTTCGGAAATTTTGGATCTTATAACAATCAATGGACTCAAATCTTATAACATCAAATGGACTCAAAAAACTACTTAAAACATTTAAGTCACATACAATTTCCTTCACTTAAATCCTAACTCAACTAGACAGACGAGGCTCTTAACATAAACCATTTTTTATTCCCGCCGTGTTCTCAAACCGAAGTGAAGTAAAACGGTAACAACCTAATGTGGTTGCCCTCGCCTGAGCTTGTTCTTGTGGGTAATGGCTTCATTAAACCACTCGGAATCTCGGAAAGCTTGGGGGCCTGCAAAAAGTGGCCACACTTATAACCCGCCGAGATTGGGATGCACGGACATTCACGTGTTCCACTACCAATGTAATAATAATAAAGCACAATCCAAATTGTTAACGTAATCGTTTCTGAGTTATTATACAATTATGTGCTCAGTTTCGATGGTTTTGAGACAGCTCGTATGGTTACTGATGCAGTTTCTGAATTCGAAATTCGAATTGGAAGCGTTTCGGAAGCGTTACGGTTAGGCAACATCGCGTTCTACGTTGGACAGATTTATTTAAATGTCTCACTCAAAGCGAAGTGTAATTTTGATGTCGCTGACTATATAATTAATCGATGAATTGTGTCTCTACTGTTTAAGCGCCAATTTGCCGTCGTGGGGGTCTTCAACCGGGTCTCATGTAATGACAGGCTCTCGTAAATTCGTTGAAGAATTACCTTCGAATTTCTTATTTTAGTATCTGGTTTTGAAGCTCAATTCTTTTTATTTTGCGCCTTGTAATTATGTACGCCGTGGCGGCACGGTATTTTTTCGGCGAATCGGTAATTTGTTACCGCGGAAATACGAAGAGCACCAATAGACATGACAGCTAATTAGATGTTGCTAACGAAATCCATATCAATCAAGTTTATTTTGCATTACACACGCTCGTACACGGGAGGCGAGGTTGTTTTTTACTTTCGCTTAACAACATCAACTTCTTTATTGATGGGAGATTCTCTCTGTCATTTTCGATTGGATGCATCTGTATCATAACTAGTGTGATATATGTAGTCTCGTGAAGATAGTATATATGTCAGTGTTACGAATTTACTATTAGGTATGAGTAGGTATGCATAATGATGATGATGAGGCATAGAAGCCACAATATTTGTCTTGTGTTATTCACATGTAATGGTGAAAAAATATCTATAATATTCTATTTGAGTCTATAAAAATATATGTAACTATACAACTGAAGGTATCAAGCCGTTTAGCATTTTATTATTGCACGAAAAATATTATGAATAATAAGTAAAACCGTCAGATTATTGTCGTAGACAAAACTGTTCGGCGAATGTTCGCAGCGATCCGGGTCCTCGCACAAAAGGTCCATTAATCTGGACACAACATATGTTTATCTCTATTCAAGCATTGAAAAGGTGCAATAAATACAGTGGGTTGGCGTGGCAATTGAAACGTACACTACTTAATAAACGCCGCCTTGCAACGCGGCAAGGCTGCCAACTTGCCGCTGTTTTTAAACAGGAGAACATTTAGTGTCATATCAAAATTTGTTTATATGCACTACAATAAATCATATAAATTACATCTGATTATATATTGCACCGTAAATTAACGTATAGTATTCAATTATGAATGTGTAGTTTTTTATGTCTCAAAACTGCGAACGTTTGACAACCCTAAATTAATTTATGAATCATACAGCGTGTTCCTGTATAATTGCAAAAATTGTGCGTAACAATTATTGTGAAATTTATTGCTTAATCTGATTTACCATACTGTTAGTTCATTATTATAACATTTTTATTTTTAAAGGTTCTTTATTATAAATCACTTATTGTAAGAAACTGGTATGAATTGGTGTTTTATATACAAAGAGTGTGAAGTGACAACCCTATCACACTTCACTCGGTGTGGCCGGCACGGGCGCAGTCCGCAATATATAGTTTGCGACAAGTGCTCTCCGATTTATCGATAACGCAACGTTTTTCTGGCATGTTTACATCACTAGTCCCATTGTAATTTGTATTGCGTTGATTAGGAACAACGATTATTTCTTGTTTACCACATTTAGAGGTGTGATATATGAGTTGTGTTTGTTCTTCTCTTAGCAAATGTTTCTTGTTGTTTTTTCCTTTATTCATTTTTAAATAATCATGTGAAATAATCAAAGTATACAGTTAGCATAACGTTCTAGTTCTTAGAATGACCCTAAATAAAAAACTGCGATTTTATAAATTACGAATATAAATGAAGTCGCATCCTTAAAAGAATTGCGAATTAATATTGCGAATAAAATTGTACATCGCCTTTTTATCCCACACTTAACATACTTAATTCATCAGGCGTGTACAATCGATGAGTAATCCGATGTACACACAATAATCGATTCTTATTCTTTATTCGATCCGGGCGTCACGTGTGGTCGACGCGATCCAAGATCGGACGAGCGATATCGAGCGCGAATACGCTATAATAGTGAATAGCGGACGCCATATTTACAATGTCGGCAAGATTTATAAGTTAATTTCTCTATTTTACTCCTCACTGGCAGAACGATTACTATGTATCACGGTTGAAGTTCACTTTTACCGTTTATTGACTGATGTGGACCACTATCTACAGTGGAAATAAGGACGCTTAACGCTTCCTACGTTGTTCAGTATGTGAAATGTTTCTTTAAATACTTGATTGAAAGGAATTTTTATACTAGATATACTATTATTAATTTCTCTGTAGTTTCTGTTATTTGGGTTGCGCGCGAAAGTGTTGCCGCCATATTGTCCGCCATTTTCACAAGTGTTACTATTACACATACAATTTATAAATTAACATCTCCGTGTACATAGTATACGGGTTTTTATAACCGTTCCAACCTCATTTACGACTATGTAATTGGAGTTTCTATGATGAGAGTTATTTATGTGTGGAGCAACTTTATCAACCCGTTGACGTCTTGTTTTGATTGATCGAGCTTTTCTGTAACCACGAAAAGCTATTAATGAATTATTCTCTATTTATTTTGTGTCTATCCTGTTTGTTCATTTTCACATTGCTCTTTAGATCTAATAGTAATGTATGTTTATTATTGCGATTACATCGTTTATAGAATAATGATTGTTCTTGTTTTTTCCCCTTTTAATTAAGTGACAGTTTTTTATGTTGTATCAAATCTCTAAATTATTTTTGAGTTAGGTTGCACGATACCCTTGTACAATTGGAACACACCCTCGATATATCTGAATATCTCTTCCTCCAAACAAGTGAATATTGCAGTGTTATTAGGGATACAAGTTTGTGCAGCTACAAGCGAACCTTAAGCAGGGGTTAAACAATGACAAATTACTAAGCAATCAACGTCATACAAAAAAATCTAAAGTATACACCCTTATATTGGATTACATTTATCGCTCGTAAATCGACTGTTTTATTGTAATTTCTCTTTTATCTCGGCGTTTTTGTACTGACGCATTATGTTACCACGTTGTAAAACATTATGTTAGATTACACGTGATAATGTTGGTACAGCTAGTATCAAGTTCCTACTCAGAGCTTATCTTGACCGCGAGCACAATTTACTTTACAAGCCGTTCCGTTGTAAAATCACGCCTTTAATACAACACTATAATGTTGTGTGACTTTTAAGCAATTTTTCTTGCAACTTTCTCTAAAGTTGGCTCATAATTTGTATATCAACTTCAGCGTATTTGGATGTCGGCCATGATTGGAGAAGTGTCAAAGAGAATTTCCCGCTAAAACAAATGTCATCTGTCATTTCGTTCTGACGTATGTATGCATTATATGGTGCTATGAAAATAGTGTCGCCTTTCTTTTAGAAAATCGCGCTACAATACGATATTTGTAAATAATTATACTATAAACGTATATTAAGCAAAATATTCCTGTTATTCTAATTAGTATAATAAATACACGTTTTTAAAATATTAAATGTGAAAGTCTTAATATCTGTATGTTAATTGGATTATTATTTCAATAGTGTCGAATCAAGTTGAATAATATTTGGACATAGTTTAAACTCTCAGGAAGGACAAAGAACGTATGCTCAGAATATTTTTTAAATTCCTGAATATATCAATAAGGTGTTAAAAAAGTCGATGCGGCTAGTCTCATGTATTAGAACATTGCTACATTCGTACCTGCTTATGAACCGTTAGTTGCTTTAACTAGTTGGGATTACAAGTCATCTTTAAAGCTAAGCAACAACAAGCACAGTCATTTCTTGGATAGACTACTGCTAACTACTCAAGAAGAAGAAGGAGTTCAAATTCCCATGAGCGTTTATGTGCTTCGAAAAGCGTAATATACTTTGTTATTATTATAATTACAACAGATTTAGAGAGTACTTTGAAAATGTCTAACATGCAGGCTAATAATTAAAATTGTGTGGTTCACTATGCTCCAGGACTCCGCGAGTTGGCTTGCGATTCGAATTGAATAGTATGAAATTTGCTGCATATGCATATTATGGGACCTATATAGATGAGTTCTCGTACATATAATGTGTCTAGATTTTGTAGCACTTCGTCCTAGATTCTACTCGTACGTCGAGCGGTGTTGTCGCAAGGCGCGATGCTACCCAGATTGGCGATAAAGTTACTCTAACTAGTATCAAATTCCTGCTGAGATGTTAATCGCTAGTTGTATTAGCGCGTTCTACCGCTTGGGGTGTTTGTGTTGGGATTCAGCGATTCTCTGTTTGATAACTACATTTCATCGTGAGTTTTATTTCATCGTATTCCCTCCAGCTATTCCATGTTGGAATGCTTAATGTACCTGGTGAGAAGTGGGAATGTACTACACTCCTCTGCCCACCTCTTCAGGGATTACGTGCGTCATGATACGGTAGTTTTATTATTTATTGTTGTCTATTAATTACCACCTAGATTATATAATTGTTTATTAATCGGCTTTTCTATGTAAACATATTATTCATAACTAACTTAGCTATAAGTTCCCAACCCGCCGGTTGTGCGTAGGGATGGCAAATTCCTTTCAGGGAGGCCTATGTGTAGCAGTGGACTTAGAAAGGTGAGTGATGATGATTATATATTTTTCCTCAAGCTACACATAATTCTGAAGTCCGAATTAGTCAAGTGTTATTAATAATACCTACATACATATTGATGTTCAGTTGTTCTATTGTATTCCTAAATATCATTTAATGTCCCAAATTATCACACAATCGCGCATATATCAATTGTTATAGTAATCGCTTCACCGGGTTTTTTGTACCACGCAGCGTTGGGGCAACGAGTCGCCTTAAACACTTATAAAGCATTGTACTGGCACTTAATTAACCCTTGTAGATTTATTGCGCCGAGTGTCCCTGGATCCGGCGGGCGACCGGTCGCCGAAAGAACTTTTTTATCCGGTTAATTGAAAAGACAAGGGTGATCGAAAATTTATACGGCCATATTTTAGATATTGGCATATACCTAGATATATGAATAAAACAAAATTTTTTGAAAATTGTTAGTTTTGAAAAATAGTTAGTTTTGAAAAATATAGTGGATGTTACATTAAAGCCTAGTTTTTTATTAACGATTTGTGACGATTAATCGCGGTATGAAATACTGTGGTAGAGGGTTGCGATCATCTTTCCATCTCTATTAGATTAAATAATAATTATCACAAGGAATTATTTGTAAAGTTTATCACCAAAAATTGTATTATCATGGACGCGTAATAATCGTTTTATATCTATGTAAAAAATATTAAACCTATTTCAAACATCACGGTATTTTATTTTTATTACGAATAATTTAGTTACTCCGAAGTCAGATTAACTTTTGACGAGTAGTTTTAAAGCTGGATTAAATGAATTCTTGATACTCATGCGATGTCTGACGGTGACTTTAATAGAATAATCTTATGTCGTTAAAAACCAATATAAGTTCTAGAAAATATCGGTCTTTATCTAAAGAGCGTAGTGTACATCGGGTGACTATTAGTGGTAGTGATATTAATAAAAGATGGTATCTTTAAAGCTAAAAATAAATTTCTTTTGTTCAAGTAAAGTGATCATAATAATTATTAAAGTCATCTGTTTATAAGTCCACCTGCTCTAAATATGTCTGAAAGATTTTTGACATTTTGGACGAAACGTACTTTAAGGTTGGTACAAAAGAAATAAAATTGATTATAGATAATTTTAGTAACGAATCTTCTTGGTCAGTCTCATCTATTGTTAACAATACATATCGTCAGTCTATAGCAGGCTAATCATTTGGAACAAGAATAATACAATCGCCCCGGGTGTAACCCGAGCATTACATGTCAAAAGTTACAAGCGAAACATGTTGCCCTCTACACATGTGTGTAGGGTTGTCACACGTGAAATATAAACTTTATGATTAAATTGAAATTACGTTCTAAAATCACGCCTTTTTGTAAAAATATTATTGAAACTACGCTAATAATTACAGATATAATAAAAATGTATAAGAAAGTCTTAAGGTTTGTTGTGCCCGCCCTAAATCTTTTTCTTTTCCGTAACCTTACAAAGAGTTGTAAGGTTCATTTCACACTATACAACACTCTCGATTTCTGCTACTTATTTTCATGACTTGAACACAAGTAAATGCTTCTTATTAGTCTGCCAAGGACGAGAACCAAACGATTTAAGGTCGCATAGTTGCCAACCCTATTTGTATGTATGACACAATAATATGTTGGGCGATGTGTATGAAGGTATTAAGTTAAGGCAGGGTCAGACATGTCTTGTTCGATAATTAATTAGATGAAAGATAATGCACCTCTTTGCCTTGCCTTCTGTCCGTCCAGCTAACGACTTAGCTTTTAGCTCAAGCAATAACATAGTATATTAGTTATATTCAGTATTTTACAATTAAGTTATTAGTTATTGGATAAACTCATTTTTATTTATCAAGCTATTTCAAATAAATTCTGGAAAATTGGGGAGCAGAAGCAATTTGGTTTTATTTATACTTAAAATAGAATGAAATTAAATTGTGTGGAAACTTACGATATTAGGAAAATCGCAAGTACTGTACAAGTCTCCTCGTAAGCCTTCTTCACCATTATCTGCCATTAATTTCTTATATATAATTATAAATTTTTTATTGTTTAAATTACTTTTTAATTGGGGTATATATTACATTATAGTGTAATAAATTAAACAGAGGCTTAATTCGATCATTGTGCCGTTAGCAAGGTGTGTGTCGCCCATTTCAGCTGACAGAAGAATAATGACTCTATCAACTAAATACTTATCCAGAATATGTTTATTTATAAACTTTTACTACTGAGCACTAGCCCTTATACGTGACTTCGTTTGCGGTTCTGTGGAAATGAGAGATATTCATATCGTTAAAGATATTCTATATCTTGATCCCATAAAGTTTTTACGACTACAGATAACGTAAAAATCGGTTTATTTCATTTTGCGTGGAAATAATATAGGTATAATGAACATGAACAGAACGCAAACAGACAACTATTTCGAATACTATTTTTATGTTTTTGTGTAACGTATGTAACACATAACAATTACTAACTTTAAAAATATTTAAGATATTGGATTTATCGTTATAGTATAATATACTGTACGTAGTTAATGATGATACAGATCATATTGCTTTATATATCATAAGGAGAATGATTTAAGTAAAAAATATTTTTAATTTTAAGCTACCAAACTTATTTACTTATTAGGATTCAGCTATTCCTGTTGTAACTTTATAACTTAACACTATAGCACACTTAAGGGTAAATATGAAAGAGGGTACTTGAAAAATGCAGCTTTCTAGTACCTCAATTACAGACATACGCTATAACAAGAAATTGAAAAAAAAATATCAGATCAAATAAAATAAAGGCGATATCAAAAAAAAATAAAGACGTGAGCACGCTGTCCAATATCGAAACCTTCAATTTTAGTTACTAAAAATAATAAACCTATCACAGTTTTTATAATAAAAAATCATAGAGTTCGAATATGTAAAACACGTTGAAAAAACTGGTGTAAACAAAAATCGCTCCAATAAAGGTGAGAGTACACGCAGCGAGGCGGGTGCACACTCGCTGATAATTAAAGAGCCCGAGATGATAAATAACGAACTGTCCGAGTTTTTACCGCAGATGTCATTATCTCCACCGACTCTATCACCCGTCAGTCGATTACGGCGCTCGGAATTATATAGAGCTGCTCCGATCTGTATATTCTAATATAAAAGTCGGGACATTTGCGTCGAAAGCTTTAGCGGTATTACTCTTTTGTTGAAACTGGGTTGGTATCATTTAATTAGGTCTCATTGAAGCCCATTTATTCAATTGTTATTGATT
>DWDT01002098.1:0-14365 GCA_018245595.1 Microceris scylla | reverse complement strand
AACAATAATAGAGAATTATAAACACACGGCGTAATATTTCAAAGGATATAATTTTTTGTAGTGACAATTATAAAAACTTCAAAGTATGAAAGGCAGCTGTACTTACTACCAATACACTACCTGGATCGTACATACCTGGGTAGTACCTATTATCAACTAACATTCAATAACTCGCTGGCATTGTGTACCAGGGGCCCATAACAAAGATAAGAGAGATTTGTACAGAACGTGTAAATAGGACGACCGTGTTTAAATCGCACCTTACCTGCGCCGCATTGTAGTTCATTAAAAAACTTTACAAAACTATCTCAGCGTAAGTAAGTACCCAGTGATATAAATGAACGCATTGTTAAGGATGTATGAAGTTGAAAAGATATTCAGAATTCTAATAATAAAAGGAAGAAAATAACTGTAACAATTATGGGTGTTACATAACCCAAAATAATGTTATTTATTTGGAGAAATGTGAAATTATATTTTATCGCGATATCTCTAGTCAATTGCAATGAAACGACTACGGTAAATATTTTTAAAAAACTTTTCCATAGCGTACTATATACATAATAGAGTCCTCTGACCATATTTGTTTATTTTATGTCCACATGTAGGTACCAAAAGTTCCATTTTAAGTAGTTCGTAGAGGATATTGATACAGTTTTTGACGAAAAGTTAAGGGATTCCTGGCAATGTTTTTGCTGTTACTAAAATTTAATACACAGCTTTTTTTTCAAAGTTTTTTAAATTTTCAATATTGCCTAAATCATGATTAGCTCATCAGCCTCTATTATTCCACTGCTGGAATGAAGCCTCTACTAATAAGGCTCCATATTTGCTAATATGTAGTAACTTTAGCACGGCGAAACTAGTAAGTAGTTAGGTAACCAATATTACAAACTACATAAGACTGTAGATCCTTTATTTTTAAACCATTTAAACGATGACGTAATCTCAGTCGTAAGTTTCTCAGCGGTCTATATACTTACAGAATAATATTTCATTGCGCAATAGACTTAGCAACAACGAAAATCATAAATCACTGATGTAACCATGATAAGTATTAAAATGAATAATTTGCAGAACGACCAAGAATGTGGTAAGTCACCTCCGATTTGGTGTTTACACGGATGATAGAAAAACTACTCTTGAATCAGAAGATACAGAATTGTTGTTATTATTATATCATCATGCCAGTTCACTTACGGGGTAGGCGGAGTCCACAAAGTGCTAAAAATCTATCCTTATAGATAGTGTTTTATATACCTAAGTTTATATTAAAGTAGGTCGAAGTATTTTGATACTGTAAACAGTTAATATTATGTAGCATTATGTTGTAGGTACGTTTAAATATTACTCAGTAGGTAAGTCTTATCAAGATGTCATGTAAGTATATTATTGTACTAGCTGCAACCTGCGGCTCCATCCGCGTGGTCAAAGAGAACTTCGTATGTCAATACATTCCAAGTGCACGGGTGACAGGTCAGTTATAATGACACACGGCGATTAGGACACTAAACAGACCATTACGGACATGAAAGAAGGACAAACAAACATATACATTTACAATATTATATAAAAGTATGTTAATATTTAAAATGAACATACTTTTTCTACCATTCAGCATAGCCCTTGATATTGTCACTTTCCTATATTTTAGCAAGTGTTTGACTATATAAATGTACCTGCATAATGATTGTATATAGATTGTTTCTATTCGTTAATGGTTTAATGAGCACCGTTTTGTAGGGGCCAAACCGATCGGAACGTCGTAAAATTTCATTACTCGTGCAATGGACGTCCCGGACAGACCAAACAAATTGACTGCTAGCGCATTCTGTATCTAACTAGTTCGGGACCAAGCTAGTTAACTGTTTCAACGGCAAACTACTGAATTATTTAACTTTGTAACCCTATAAATGAGCCCAGTGTGTCCGAAAAGGCTAAGTTCTAATTAATGTTAAAGTATGTTGCATTTTTCATGGATCGCTGTAAAATTTGGTACTAAAATTGGCTGTTCTAAAATGCCTTTGGCTGGGGCTTGACACTGAATCAAGATTTCAAAAAATTGGTCATATTTCATTTGTCATCACAATAAAATAACATCTCGATCGAAAAATTACCTACATTTTATGTCGATCCTCTTATCTTATGAATAGCTTTGCCACTGTTGAGATAATGATTGAAAATAATTTGAAAGTGTTCTAGAATTTTTAGAATACATCTCATTTTCCTCATAGCATCATCAACTGTTTTCATCATTGGATTATTCGACACGGGTGTCCTCTCAGTCTGAGAAGGGTAAAACCTAGTTAGACTTTTTCCTTGAGTCTCGTAATATGTATATTAAATAACATTAGTCACAACATTTTATTTTTCATTTTTAGATGCAGACACAACAGTAATACGTATGACGATTTTTTTATCACCGTTATGAGCTTACACGCAGATCTTTAGGTATTGTTTGAACTTCTTAGAGTAACCATTCTGGATGCTTTTTATATTCACAAAAGAATTGCATTTTTTATTGTCACCAGTACGAAGGTACTCGTAGTTCTAGTGAAAATCATGGTAATACCCTAAATACAGTTTACCCAACGCAGAATATCACATACCTGCAATGAACATTGATCCTTAGGTATACTCAAGCGCATCTATACTGTGGTCATGCGGATTATCATCGTAGTACGTTATTTTTTCTAAAACACAAAAACCGTTCTTCTACATGTTAATCCACTTAGCCTACTGGATGAAATATTATCAAAATGTTTCGCAATATTTCATAATATTTTGATGACACCACATATCCAACGTATAACGTCAAATTACTCATGGGTGTGTAAATAGAAATCTATACGTATAGATATGTATATCGATATGATAATACATTTAATCTATCTGATATGTGCGAACAGAACTCAATTAAAGCTAAACTGGTCTCTGAAGCGTTGCTACCCTGAGAACTTGGTTGGAATTGCTTGTCTGAGTATGTTCAACTATTGCCTTCTTAGCCAAGCTTATCTGCGTGATGTACCAAATTTTGTGACGCCATACAAATTAATTTAAATGGCCTGTACTTGTAATAAAAGAGCAAAATAATCGAATTAGAAGGTATCTTTTCTTAGTACAGTGCTAGATTTTATATGTATATATACCGTACAGTTCGTACATTAGAGTTCTTAGCTTAATCTTAGGGTTCTTATCATAATATCGGGAAGGTTGCGTAAACAATTACTTTGATTTTATTTAAGGTCTATTATTATTACTAGATTTAATCAACAATTCATAAATTTATTCACGGTGGTCCCGTTCGTGACAGAATTTTTGCCATAAAGCCGTATTTTATTTATTAAACCGTATTTTATATATTTCAATTTAACATTTTTACAGGCAGTAGGTATTTATGAAAAGAAGAAGCTATTTATAAGTTTATCCATTGTTTTCATCAATTATTGGTTGTTGGTTAAACATACTGCTGCTTCATAAAATTAAAAATGTAAGCGTACGTTCCGTTACGCTAATATTGTGTTATCTATGTCACAAGACTAAGTAGTCAACTGTACTAGCTTAGTTGACTGTACTAACTTTATGTCATAAAATAACAAAAGTAAAACGTAAAAAATACTTACAAATTTTTACATTTTTGTCGTAATATGGCGCTTCAGTAACGTAGAAAGTAGGTTCTAACTAACGGAATGCAGTGTCAATGTCATTGTAGAGTTGCTTGTCATTAACTCCTTATTTGTCAATTGTCATTCCAATTTACGTTAAAAATGGCACGTCAGCAGGATGTCGATGAACTTTTCGATGTTAAAAATGCATTTTATATTGGAAATTATCAGCAGGCAATCAACGAAGCCCAAAATGTAACCGTAAGTATACTTGATTCTGGTCTCGTGAAACTTTCTAAACTAAATTTCATAGAATTCCGGGAAGTTACGGATCAGCATCATTGGAATTATACTTGACTTTTAATTGTCATGTAATCGCTATTTACCAAGTAAAATAATCTTAAATTCGGTTCAGTTTCCTTAGACAGTTTCTTTGCTATTTACTGTTTTGTAAATTACACGACATTGGAGAGCTAACAAAACTAAGACTATACTGAGCGTATTTCATAAATTGTTGAACGTGGCCTTACTTTAGCTGGTGTTGAATACATATCTGGTATAATAGCTTTATCGAAACGGCACACACTTTACATTTTAGGTTTTAGAAACTGGAACACTGTATATTTACCAAACCATACCTTATGTAGGTAAGTTGTACTGGTTTGATAGATCATGTCAAGACTAAAAACAATGTTGTTTTATCAGAATTATCTAAACATAGCTGCTATATATTTATTTTTTAAACTCCCTTTTATTTTATTTCTGAACATCCTCATGTATTTCTTGGCTATTCATGGTATACCACATTTAATCCAAGGCTATGAAAATGTCAATTTAATATTCATTTTTGCATGAATAAATAATAAACCGGTCACAGATCCAGGCTCCAAGCTGCTACTAGAAATTTCTAATAGAAAGTCTAAGTTAAAAAATTCAATAATGTCTGATGCGGGAGTTGAACTTCAGACATCTTTATCAGCAGTCACTCTTGTAATCACTCAACCAATAAAGCAGACAGTACCTAACCCAAAAGCCCTGATAATGGCTATTAATTAGTGATCATATTATTTTCAGCCATCATCGCCTCAAGTGGCCTTCCAGCGTGACACCTACCTTTACCGCTCATATATAGCTCAAGGTAACTACAGGATTGTTTTGCAAGAGCTGAAAAATGCCGACCCAATGCTGCAGCCACTGAAAACTTTAGTAGAGTATTTGTCACCTGGAGCCAATAAACCGGTGATTGTTGCTGACATTGATGCTAGAGTAAGTTTATAATGGAACATAATTGTGTACAAGAAATTAAGTATGAAGTTTTATTTAATTTTTGTTCCTACTTCAGGTGGCGAAGGGCATAGAATTATCAAACACTGTGTTCCTCATTGTGGCCTCAACTATTTACTACCATGAGGAGAATTATGAAGCAGCACTTAAGTAAGGAGCCTACAATGTTTGTATATAAATTCAGATCATTATTTGTAATTGCTTTCTTCATTATGTAAAATATGTATGTAACTGACAGGTACAAAACTGACTGACAGTTTAATATTAGTCTATGGTGGTGTTCAGTGCTGGTAGTCATCTATAGACTGTATCAAAAGTAGCTGTGACCCTACCTGCTGCATGTGCTCAGGTCAAAAGGGCTAAACACAAAGGTGAAAGGGATTACCCTTTGGAACTGATATTAATCAGCTCTGTCAGTTGAATACACACACTGTTTATGAGTAGGTATGTTTTTTGTTCTGCTTAGTTTAAAGTAGGTACACAATACACATACATTACCATATGTTTATCAATTACACATAGAAAATGTGATCTAAGAGAATGAATTAGAAACTACTGGATAAATATTTTATGCACACTTGCTTAAAAATTAAGGGTACAATTTTATTTACCTCTATACAATGGTAATTTAAAGCCAATTGAAATGGTAAGGGAAGATATTAAAGGAGAATTATTAAACACTATTTTGCGAATATTTGAAAAATGGCAAAATGTGATGGTTGAAAGAACAAAAATGAAGATCCATTAGTCGAGCGGTTGCAAGCAAAACTGCCAATCAAGCAGTCCTGGGTTCCAATCCTAGGTCTGGTACTATTGAATTTTTCTTTTAGAATTTCTAGTAGTGACTTGGGAGTCTGGATTTGTACCCAGTTTGTGGCATTAGGCACATTATCTATTCCATTGGATGTAAATGTAACTGTGAAACGTTGGAGTGTGCTACACCCCTCTGCCTACCCCTTCGGGGATTACAGGTGTGACATTATTAATGACAGGATTATATGTTACATAACAAGATATGAAATGTGATATTGCCATTGATAATTATGAATTTACACAGTAAAAATTGAGAAAATCTGAGTATGAAAATAATTTCTAGGGAGACTGATAGCATTAAACACAAAAAAATGTAACTATTGGTGTGTGTGTGTTAGTGGTGAGATGGAGTGACATAGAGTAGGCTTACAACTGTGTAACACTTGTTTGAATTTTAACTAAAACACTCTATACTAATTAATTGTATTGGATATACTATTCTTTACTTTTTAAGGATTCTTCATGGAGTGCAAGATACTGAAATGCTCGCATTCGCGCTGCAGTGCCTGTTGGCAATGCATCGGCCCGACCTGGCGCGCAAACAGCTAAAGACGCTCCAGGACATCGAGGACGACAGCACTATCACACAATTGGCCCAGGCCTGGCTTAATCTGTACCAGGTATAACTACACATTACTTCAAATGTCTTTGTATCCCCTTAGATTTTGGTCCTAATAGTTTTATACATATACCCTAATCTTGAGATGTGTCACTTTACATACTCATTTGTTACTTGATTAAACAAAAGCATAGTTGTGATATTAACATGTTAAAATATTATGGGCCTTATTAAGTAGTAGTTAGTTGTTAAGAGAATTGTAAGTATGAATAAGACACAAATGGTCAGTATATACCACACAATGACATGTACTCTGGATACATACAATGTCATTCTTTTGTTATGAATAAAGTTAACTATCATTCGTCAATTTCCCCCATGAAGTGTATTAAAAATAAAAATAAACACTTTATATTAAATATAGAATAATAATATTCGACCCATTATGATTCCACTGTAGGAATATGGGTCTCCACTCATATTGAGAGGCTTAAGGCTATATAGTCTGCCACACTGGCCAAGAGCAGGTTGGCATACTTCACTCACTTTAGAATTTTTTTTTTGTTTTTGAATAATAAGGTCTGTAGCTATCGTCACAATGTTTTCCTTCATTATCAGCAAGTGGTATTTAAATTTTAAACGCACTTGTAAACAGGTATGCGTCATGGATTTGAACCCAGCACCCCCGAGTGAGGGGCTGAATTCTTAACTGCTAGGCTATCACTGCCTTTAACACGTTATATTGTTATACATACATTTTATATTATTAACACACACTTTATATTATTATAAATTTTTTGAGATCTTGGTTCTGCATATGTATATTCATTTGTTTCATTCTTTGTTCCAGTTAGGATTAAAGTTATATGTATTATACTTGTATATTGCAGGGTGGGCCTGGAGTGCAAGATGCACATTACAGTATCATGGAGTTGGCAGAGCGGCTGGGCGCACTGGGCGCCGGGCCAGCTGCCGTCGGCGCCGCCGCTGCTGCCTACAGGGGTCCGTATTACAAGGAGCCTAGCAATTCTGAAATGATCTAATGGCTACAAGATTAATTAGTCGATTATATTATTATCTTTGATTATTATAGTGAGAGGAAACTTGTACCAATATGGAAATCGGAATAGCAGTTGTCAGCATCAAGTAACATGTTAATATTAAAGAAAATCGTATTAATATTTTATGCTTCAAAATTTTCGCGAAGCCTTTGTAGGGAAGATTTATTTTAATTTTAACTGATATAACTGAACATATTGTAATGAACAGATCTCTAAGCACCCTGCTATAAAGAAATAAGTTCAGCTGAAATATACATTCGTGCAATATCAATGGTTGCCCATAATGCTCACAAAAGGCATCAAAAGATTTTCTGTTATTAATTAAGTTGGAACTCTTTGCAGTGTCTCTGAACTTTAAACTGTACATAGCAATATAGCACTACTGTTTAATAGTGGGAAAAGGAATGCTTCTATTTCTTACCATCTACCTTGTATGTTTAATGTTTAGTTTTCCCTTACTTACTTGATATAAAAAATTAACAATCTTACATACTTAATAATCACTAGCTCATTACCCCATAAAGTTCGAAAATGAATTTAACCATGTTTAATGAGCGTGTCTAATTGCAGGCATGTGGGAAGAAGCAGAACAGATGCTGACAGAGGCCCAAACACGATCTCCCCAGCAACCGGAGTTGCTGTTAGGCCTCGCGGTCACAGCTGCACATAGTGGTAAACCGCCAGAGGTAGGTCTTGTATAAGAACACTGACACAGAAGTAAATAAACAAGCTTGCGATGGTTTCACATAAATAATTTCATTTTCGAAAGAGAATTTAGAAATCAGTTCAGAGTATTAACAGGAAGTAGATCTTAATGAAGTATTTACAATGATTAATTACCTGGTTAGGCCTTAAACTTCACTATAATTGCAGTTTTATCATTATATATGCATTCATATATAGTATATATTATATAGTTTGTCATCTCTGTGATTATCACAACATAGGCAAGAACAGACTCAAGACAGCTTCTAACAGATTCCTGTATAAGAAGACATTTATTTATGATTATTTTAGTCATTATTCCATGTTTCATTCCAGGTTTCATCTCGCTACATAGCGCAGCTCCTGGATAGCCACCCTGAGCACCCCTTCAGCAAGGAGTACAACGCTAAGATCAACGAGTTCAAGCGCTGCGCCGCCCAGTACCAACCGTCTGTGCCCAGTTAGACATTATTGTAACAGTATGAAGTATATTATATATAATTATAATCACTATGTATGTTTTTGTTTTGTTCCAATATTGCGATATAGTCAGATAAAAATGGTTCACATTCGAATTAATTATGTTAATTAATGTGCCTAATAAGGATTTAAGGCTGGCCCTAATGTGCCCAGTTACATTTAATTTAACCTTATAAGGTTTTCGGCATTGCTGATTTGATGATGTTAGATCTTCACATATTGGATCAATCAAAAATTCTATTCGTTGATTACGATTACATAAGGTCCTAGTGACGTAAAAGTTACGCTTGTTGATTATGCTTATAATTCGTACTAGACATTCAGCAGAAATAAGAGTAGGTAAATATTGTAGTATGAAAATGAAATTAAAAAATGTAAATGAAACTCAGATTAGATCCATCGATTTTATGTACTTCTAGTAAAAGCTGTAATCATAGTCTGTGTCGAGCGCTTCGTCGTCTCCGGGGTTGGTGGCGCTGGCCAGCATGTGGAACTGGCGTAGCTTCTCGTCCATGTCGTCCAGGTCCTCTGTAGATTCCGAAGGCTCGGTTTCACCTTTCACTAGCGACCAGTCCGTGGTAGTATCCACGTTCCGCGTTATTGCTCCGTTGAGACCTGTTGTGAGTTAACCCTGTATTAAATACGAGCCGAAATTCCATGATTGGGTATCTGATACACTACAAACGTTAATGAAAATAAAAAATTAAGGTTCTTTTATAATTGTCAGTGGTAAAAGTACCAATGAAAAGTTGAAGATAACAAGAACTATATTAATTTGATTATCTCTTTGTCACTGTTTCTCCTTGAGTACTCAGAACAAAGTTTGAGAGCTAGAAACCTGTAAAAATAATTTTTTGATGGTAAAATTTTCTAAAAATATTTTTTAATAAGCACAAATGATTTTTTTGGACAGCAGTAGAGGTGGAATGCTTGTTTAACAAGAATTCTTCCATAATGGCATGACTAACCATTAGGAGAGATGTCCACTGGTCCATCCGGCCCCACTAGGGACGGCGCGGTGTATGCCTCCAACTCTTGCTCCGTTTTGCTCTCTTTCTCCAACTTCTCCTGTTTCTGCTGCCGTCGCCAAGCCTTTTGTAAGTTGAAACGCTCCGGTCTGCAATTACATTTTAAATATAAAACTGTTAACGGTTAAAATAGGGTATTGTGTTGTATAGCAAGTAGATTTACAAAAAAGTATCTCCAGAGCTTGTGAAGTCTACAGACCCGCATCTAGTCAACGTGGCGGACTACATATAACCTTAACCCTCTCATTCAGAGGATATCCGTGTCTAACAGTGGAACGATAAAAGGATTAAAAAATAAAAATTAGATCTAAATGGTAATGCTAAATGTTCAGAAGACATTTTACGGCATGTTTTGTAACGCTAATTGAAGTCAGATTATACGATCCTGAAATCCTTATGCACAAAAGACCCGGGACCGCATACAAAAATGTGAGATACATCGGGCTATGAGCTAATTGTACCCGCTTTATTCAAGTACTTCGTTTGTGTTAGCATCAATCTATTTTTATATCATCGAAAGTTACTGGTATCACACAAAATAGTATATAAATAAATGCAGATTAGTAAACAGGATGTTAACAGTTTTTATTCTCACCGTTCCCCATCTTTGTACACTCTCGCCTCTAAGTTATGAATGTCGTGTCTGATGTCAGCCAGTAAGAGCAGCATCAGGTCTAACGAGCCCTTGGGGCCCCTTGCGCCTCTCGGTCCCCGTGGTCCCATTTCTCCTTTAGGTCCCTCCATTCCTGTCGGTCCTGGTGGGCCCTAGGAACAAAAGATGAGATTGAGAACATTTATTAACTTCGAATATTTACTCGACTGCGTCGTTAGTCGAGTGGTGGCAACTGCCGATCGGGAAGTCCCGAGGTCAAATTCCGAGTTGGGTACTATTAGATTTTTATAATTTAGAAATCTAGTAGTGACTTGTAGTCTGGATTTGTGCCTGGTGTGTGGCAATAGGCTCCCCACTTATTCCATGAGATGTGAACGTAACTGGTGAAACGTGGGAGTGTACCAAACTCTTCTGTCTATCCCTTCGGGGTTACACGCCTGATGTTATGTTGTTACGAATATTTATACATAACATATAATTAGTTAACTGTTATTTATATATTTTATTATCCCGTGTGTAATTTTGTCTCTATGTCTGTTACATTTAAATATGTTTTAAAAGAGCAGGATAATATTTTATAAAAACTTGACATGAGAATAACTATATCTCCAAAAAAACTACGAGTAGTTTTGGATTCTTTTATCAACAAAATAAGTAATGCGTGAATTTTTATTTTAATGACTCAATTCTAAACTATGTTACTCTCTGTGTAATAAGTTATTAATGCTAATGCTACTGACCCTCGGTCCTCTTTCACAACGACAGTATCCGCCTTCCAGCGGGGCCGTGGAGTCCATTACTCTGTACCCGAATGCTCCATCTGCAGAATGGTCAGTATCTGTAATAACTATTGCTGAATTTATGAAAATTACAACATGTATTCTGTGTAATTGGCAACAGTGTTAAATAAAGATATGAATTATGAGGACCCCCTTTGGCCTCCATTATTTTACTGCTAGGGAAATATGAGGCGGATTGATTACATATGCTATCTTATGAACAATATTAATTGAAGCATGTATCAGGTACACTCCTCAATATAAATGATTGCGGCCAGGACGGAAGGGCTAGGTAGCGCGCGTGCGTGTGTGTGTGTGTGTGTGCGTGTGCGTGTGTGTGCGTGTGTGTGCGGTGCAGGAGCGTACAGAAGCGGGCGACCTTCTCCCTTGAGCGCGGCGGTGTCGGCCAGCGAGCGCAGCGCCAGGCGCGCGGAGTGCAGCTGCTCGGCCAGCGCGCGCACGCGCCGCGCCAGCCGCGCCACCGCGTCGCACGGCGCGTAGCAGCGCGACGCCGCGCGCACCAGCGGCAGTGGCTCCTGACACGCACGTGGACTAATCAATCTTTTTATATAGGGTATTTACTTAAAGCATAATCGTATTCGCGTGCGGTTGTGATTCTCTTATTGGATAAAATTGTATCTCAACTTGGAGGACGTTATTGTGTGTTTTACAACGGGCGGTGAATAGCCGAATTTCCAATTGAACATAATTGTTATCAGTGTAAATGCACGAAGTATATATAAGTTGGTAGGTGAGCAGCGCACGGGCAAGGCGATGGCCAAGGGGCGCACGCAGGCGGCGCCGTCGGCGGCCAGCGTGAGCGGCGGCGCGCAGTGGCAGCGGTGCGCGCCGGGCTCGTTGACGCAGCGCTGCGCGCAGCCGCCGTTGTTGTCCGCGCACTCGTTCACGTCTGCACCGATACAGTCAATATTAACAATAATAACATTTACTGTAAACATTATTCTTACAAATAAAGACAATAATTTATAATATTATATTCATAGTCATTTGTCAAGATTTTGTATTTATATGTGTAGCCTCACAAGTAATGAAACAGGCCATTAGATCATCAACTCGTCATCGCCTATAAACATTTACGTAAAAAGAATAAGTATTTTATATGTTAAGGTTATATTATAGGTACAGTAAATAAAATATATTCTATGATTCCTTAATTTAAAGGGTCCTCTAATTTAGTATGTGTGGTATTATTCCATATTCACACGTGTACATATTTTGAAGATTCCGCAACCCTAAAGTCTAACGTTCGATGCCGGGTAGAAACTTTAAAAAAATACTTCGGTACCCTCCTAGTATTTGCCTAGTAATCCGGTTTGTCGTCAACAACCAAAAGAATCTTCCTTTAGGTTTTAATATTATTCATTTCTAACAGATCTACTTTTATCAGTCTTCAAACAATGTCCGCTAGGTATAGGTATATACATATCTTGATATTATCTAACATCTATTAGTTATCTGCTGATTTCCTGAATTAATTATATATTTACTTATATATATTTTTATATCCAAAGTATAGTATGTTGACTTTATTGCACCTTGGCACACACGGAAATGGGCATCCTGCCAAAGATTCATGATTTGTATGAGTTAGGCCGTCCCATAAATCGCGCTGCAACATTCCTTATTAAGTAGTAAGTACTGGCAAGAACAATAATGGCGATTTACCTGATAGATAATACTCACGACAGATCGCTTATGTGAAGTGTTCAATAGAGGACAACTTAACGATAAATGCGTGCTTCGAATCATTAAAAAGGTTGCAACTTTCTATTTGAACCCCATGTAAAAAAAACAATTAATCAAAAACCGCTGGTTTCAAGATAGAACAAAATTTGCATTTTCACTTGAAACCGCTGGTTTCAAGCTACAACAAAACGTCGGTTTCTACAATAAAATAAAATAAAAAACCGAAATAATAATTAATAGCCAGAAGTTGCTCAAATAGCACTAGGACAAAATAAAATAGAGATACTTTTATTACCAACACAGTAGGGCTGTTGTTTCCGACCGTAGTTCTCTGCGTCGAATATGAAGCCCTGGTGGCAGGAGCACCAGATGCGCTCGCCGCGCACCTCGCACGCCTGCTCGCACAGCCTCAAGCTACACGGGTCCACGGCCTTAGGGATACATCTGGATACGTAAAAATAATAGAAAAAGCCAATGTCACATTAATTAGAAGCGTAAACGTATATGGGAGTATATGAGATTCTTAAAGAAACAAATGAATTTTCTTAAAGAAACAAGTCGATTTTCGTATAGCTTAAAATGTGTTCGATCGTTAGTTAGTATTTATGGTATGAATTCATTAATACCAGTAACAACTTAATAGTTTAGCTGTATTAACTTCGCTAGGACAATTTTCTACAACCACATATATTATACTTCAATTGACTCACCGTCCAGCGACAAACTTGTGCGTGTCACAGCAGTGCACCTTAATGCATTGTGTGTCCACCCCGTCCATCTTGCACGTCTGCCGCGAGCGCAGCAGCCGGTCCGTCGGGCACGCCGCCGTTACCTCCGCTCTGGAAGCGAAATACATTTTTTAGCAATTATGAACCCTGGTACCTACTTATTTGTTCTTTTGGGTCTAGTAGGAATTTATACTAGTAACGATATCTAACGACGATATCAGGTAATAATGTTTTTTTAGATTAAGTATAGGTATAGTACCTATCTGTTCCTGTTATGCCGACGTATGGTCCAGGGTAATTTTGCCTGTGGAGTTGTGTTCATCATTATTATTTTTATGTCGATTGTACCAGTGGCATGCTACCTTACAATATAGGTATGTACTCATGGGTATATTGACGATTATGCCTGACGGGTTTAACGCAATAAATTTTTCCTTGTTTCGCAACGTGCGACGCTTCTTGATCGCCACCGAATGCAGGTACCTACATACATTTCTTTGCCCAAGTTTGTCAAAGTATTCACGGATGAACGTGCATACCTAAACGCATTTGCTTTTAAATTTCACATAAATCCAATGAGTCACAGTGTTATTTCTATCTCCACAGAGTGCTTTGGCCCTAATGACTTAACTTCGATGATATCATCTGGCTGAACCTAATATAATTACGATAAGATAAATCTATTATTCGTCGTACCACGCTGTCGTTTTACAATGGAAATTTTAACAGTATCAACCATAAATGCATTGTGTGGATACTGATACCAACTACGTGAAAATGAGACTAGTAGGTACGTTCAAATCTATTGGATGCTGAAGTCAAATATAGAGTCATGAATCTACATATTTGTAATTGTTGTTTAGTTATTGGTGAAGGATGAAAAATAGTGTATGTATGTCGATATAAATATTTTATTGCAGCAAATATAGGTTTTTTTTTTTCAACCCATTAGAATTCCACAGCTGGAATACGGGTCTCCTCTCATATTGAGAGGGTTAAGGCC
>DWDT01002097.1:0-14367 GCA_018245595.1 Microceris scylla | reverse complement strand
TAAGTTTACTTGACCTGTGATTTCTTTTAGATATAACTAACATCCTATATCTACCGTAGTACGATCTAGAAATATTTTGATCCTACATTGAAAACAACACTATTACCCAAACCTATACCTACCCATTAAATAAATTCATGATTCAGACGTCAGGAAACAAACCCGAAATTCTCCATCGCAGAATCGCGTTATATACGCACACGTAAATTTAAAAGATTAAAACGTTATTTTAAGCAGTTTTGCTTGTATTACGGCATAACTATTTCGATTTGTGATCGATTATGTTATTCGTTTCGTTAAGATTACCTGAAATTGAAACAGAATATATAATACATTATACATGTATTTTCATAGTCTACTACACTATGCCCTGCCCTTCAATTTGTTATGTAAATGCACCTTTTGTCCGGTCCGCCCCGCGTTGCCGCCACTATAAATTTGTTTCTCTGCAGTCTGGAAATTCGCAGGCAATTTTGAAACAGCATCGCTGTTCAATTGAGTAGGAAAAGTTATTTATTGTATCAATTGTATGAATAGATTTTTCTATACATATTCCGCCTATGACCTATTCAAAGAACAACCTATTCAAAGAGATATTTGACTGTACTAAGGATATTCTTGTAGGGTCGTATAAACAAATTGCCGCCAAATAAAATACCAACTGCAATAATACACACACTATTATTTTCTATACCTATATACCAATCAACTGGCCTAATTATAAATTAGGGGCAATATACTAAATGAAAGTGTCGTGTAATTGATTTTATATCAAAGACACGTTACCATTCTATTTTATACGAGTATGTAAATACAAGATAATAGCAACAGAGTAACAGAAGTCTAATGCAAGTATTAGTGCAGTATTATTGGTGTAGATGGCTCGCAGCACGAACCGTGCGTTAATGTAGTTATCGTCAAATAAATCACATAATACCTGTCGAGGGACAAATTGCCTTATCTACGCGGGAATTGGTCACGAATGAACTCGGGAATAAGAGGCAATTGCTCGCAGTTCTGCTATAGCAGCGGTTATCGCCTGACTCGCCGCCTATTGAGCTTAATAGTAGTAAGAACAACAATGTGCGAGTTTCAGTATTTGTTATTACTGCCTAATATACGTAATTAAGCGATTATAAAACTTACGTGTGGTTAGCAATACTACAATTTCCCAAATAGCCAATTATATCATTTACGTATTTAAAAAATAATTTTGTTATTTTTCTACTAATCATTGAACTTTTAATTAAATGTACTTAATTGTAACTTAGAAATTGTACTTCCGATAATCCTCATACATTATGTACAATACACTAAGGAAGGTCATCCACAGCGATTTTTTAGCGACTTTTACAGTCGCAAAACAAACGCGGTTCAGTCGCAATGCTGTCGCGCGACGTATATCTTTGCGCACGTAGCATGCTTATGCATCGCTACTGTCGCGATACAACATTAATACAGAGCCCTCACAGCTACGGATGCCGCGGTTTGCCCCATTCATTTACCCAATGCAGTTGAGTTGCTTCTGTCGTGCGTTGCACATGCGACTATAGGCTAAAATTAGCGATGCAGTCTACACTGTCGGTCTATTCTGTTGCTGCAAAAATCGGCCGTGAGCAACTTCCATAAGTATGTATGATAATGTTAAAATAATAAAAACACCGTTTACATAAACATAGTTAAAGCGGTAATGCAGCTGTATAAATTTAATTGATTTTTTCGATTTGTCGAATTTTTTGTCATATCACGATGCAGTTTGCTTATGAGACGTTCTGCACGATTATGTATATGTTCTATTTATTCTCCATCTGTCTCGGACACTAACAATTATGTTAAGAAACATCTTACTGATCTATTGACAATAAACCAATCAATCGTGCCTACCCCAACCGGTTCTATTGAATCATCAGTAATGATCGCATCACACTCAATTGCACCTATAGAGAGCCCCTCTTACTATGCTAATTCTGCCACAGTCAGCCTAACTGACTATAGGATTTGAATGGGGCAAAATAGACGTGTACACCACTTGGACTTGGCAAATTCTTGTGTATACATATTATATCGCAGGTATAGGCGGCCATTTCCATAGTCTTGATCCAATAACCTATTTTCCTATCTTAGTAAATTCGCGCTTTAACAACTTGCCTTGGGATTTTAATACTCTGATCGCCCACAACTGTGAAAGACATCTGTTTAAAGCGGTCGAACATAAACAGGGTTTCTGCCAAACTACTTCTACGCATAACATGCACTGCGACGTAAAGAACCCGAAAAAATGTATAATGCACCTACGCTCTTTTTTAGTTTACTTTATTCACTACACAAAAAGAAATTTTCAATAGCTTATTCAGGAAATTTAGACAACGAATTGCAATCATCACATCACCTGCAACTGCGCCGACAGAGGGCGCTGAGCTCCTCTTAGTATGCAAATTTTATCGCGGGCCTAACTGGCCGTTGTATAGTAATGAGGCTATGAGGCCGGCTAAGCCGGGTTTGTTACGCTTAGTTAGAATTCTGTATCTTCTTACGTGTGTACGTAAAAATCTTTCAATTTAAACTTTTTGCATCATTATTTAATTAATTTTTGCTTCATTAGTTATCATAATTTTAGTAATTTATATTGTTTTCATAGAAAAGTTCAATGTTTTGTTTTAGTAAGTGGTAAAATCATAATAGTAAAAAAATCGGTACCCTATTATAGTCTTAATTAGTGATATCGTTAATTTTACATATTCTTGACTTCATTACATTTAATTAGAAATATTCCTAACATATTGTTTCAAGCTCTTTCACATAGCATCACGCCTCTATTTTTGCGAAGAGGTAAACAAAGGAGAGTACTTCTTCCACGTTTTCATCAGTTTTGTTATGCGATCCACGGAATAGCGGCTGAACCTATCCCGGTTACCCTAGTACCCTAGTACCGGAACACCGGGCACAAATCCAAACTTTGAGTTACTACTATGAATGTCAAATTAAAAATCCGATAATACGTTGCCCGATCTGGGGATTGAACTCCGGTCTTCTTGTTCAGCAATCTGGGTTGTGACTACACTAGACCAACAAAGCAGTAAGACTATTTTAAATATATAATAATTGCTTTTGAAACGCGAAGCAACGACTTGAGAGACATGAAACAAATATGGATAATTTAAAAAAACTAAACTTACTTTAAAGTTATATTAAATGTACTACGCAACAACTAAACAATTCCTTACGTATTTAACACTTAATTGTATATCAAAACATATTATATTCGAAACTTGTAACATATTGTATTTGACACTTCACTTTTACCAAAGCGGCGAAACTTCTTAAAGATATTTGGAATAAAATTTTATTTTACGTTGAGCCCGATGTAAATACTTTGACATACCTAAAATTAAAAATAAATGAGATTGTCAAATGCAAACTGCAGATATTCAATGGAGACTATTTCAGGTAACACCATTACCGCAATCCGGATATTGGGGCTGAGTTCATTTCCGCTTTTAAATAACCGCCGGTTACCACGGCACCGTAATATTTTATTTTAGATGTTCTATTAAATTGAATGTACCAATTATTTAAACAATTGTGAAATAGATTTTCCCACTGCTTCTTTACTATTCATTTCCTTTTTATTTCAAATATTAGAATGCAATGCATAGGTGAAATTCATTGTTATAAGAGGAATGTGACTTCCAGAAATGGCGTGAAAATATTCTTTTTCTCTACTCTACTTAGTGATGGTGTACCGATAATGATGATAATACATGGGAATGCACCGTGTTATTTCTTATCATAATGTGTTTCTTGTCAAAAAAAATTGAAGTGGACAGGATATGAATTTATCTACGCCTTCACATTTCGCTCGTAGATTTTCATACTGAACATATATATACTTATATCTTATTTCAAATTTCATTTAGTTTCATTCGTTTCCGTCCGTCCGTTCTATTCCATTCAATCTGTTCCTGTTCCTTTAAAGATTTTGGCTCAGAGACCGGAATCTTGTCTGTTCTCGTATCAATAGAAATTCAAGAATATATAAATATAGCTAAGCGGTACATACCATATGGACAGTTGGTCTTGCTTTACAATGACATATGCCAAATCGCTTACGAATTCACGTCTGAGATTAAATTCTATTCAATATCAGCCACTCTCAGGTTTAAGAAACTGCATACAAATATGCTTTTTTCATTGTTAACAATGATCTGAGACTTATTGGTAAACCAAAGCGTCTGCACCTGAGAAGAGAATTTGATCTTGCCGCTAGAACCACGAGAACGCCTTCAATTGTTTTGTACATACGCCAGGTCCCTTTCGGGTTAATAGAGAGAATTTAGTGATAAATATCTCTCTCCTTGTAGAATATTCATGCTTCTTCCACATTCATCAATACTTCATACACGCCGGTTTCGGAAACTTCTAATTCCACCGTCAGAACAGTAATAGTAATTGTATGTATAATATATCGCATGTTATTATTGGCATTTTCTCATCCATTTGCTTCCAGTTTAAATTGAATACATGTTTGTAACTTCGCCACCAACTATGACGATACCCAGAAATGAATTATTCGCGCCAAATCTTATTTAACCTGACCGAGCTTTTGGGATTATCATTGCAGAGGCTACTGGCCTTAATAGGAACTCCTTTTATTTTCTCTTCAAATCAACACATGTGTAATATTCACCACCGTGTCACCCTTCCTTTATCGCATCCCTCGCTGAAGATTGAAGTTTCATCCACATCAGCTGGCCTTGTGGCGGTCCTCCATAGTTCGGTTTTCACAATCGTTTTTGCCGAGCACCTGCAAAATGTGGAATGATCTTCCTGCCGAAGTTTTCCGCGAACATTATCACATAGCGCTCTTCTAGAAAAGCGCAAACAGAGCTCTCCTTCAAAGTCGGCAAAGCATTGACCACTCCTCGGGTGTTACAAATGTCCATAGGCGACGGTGACCACTTACCAGCAAGTGGCTCGTCTGCCTATTTGCTTAAAAATTTATGTATAATATTATTTAAGTAGTGTAGTAGTATTCTAATTTATTCTGTAGTAGATCTATTCTGATGTAGGTACTACTCGTACTATCAAACTAGAAACTAGACTATGATAATGTAAGCGCAGTTGTCCTGCAGTACATTAATGATAAGTTATGGTAAGCGGATTGTAATTCAAATTTAGGGATCCCTGACAAATACGAGTGTTGAAATTAATGCAAAACCCAAACTGTGAATAAATCGTAGAATAATTTTATCGTTATAATGATAAGTTTTAAGCCAATATTCATGGGCACTCACGTATCTGTGATAGATCTCCGTCTCCTTCGAAGGTGAATAAAACTTTTTAAGAGCTATATAAACTACGTAAAATAGTATTTATTCTACAATGAGATTTAACGACTTCTCTTTGGTTGTTCATAACCGTTAGTAGTCAAGAGATTACTAACTACACATCTACGTTGGTTGGCAGCTCCGGTAAAACAAATGTATTTTTTAATAATTTAGATCCAGCTTAAATCTTTTAGAAGCAAAATTCCAGTCACAAAGCTAAATGGGTATAAGGGGTTCCAGGCTCCACCTTAAAGAGCCCAAGCCAACTTCACTTGCTCGTGGTGCGCCCAGTTACACAACGGATAAAGTTTAGACGACCAGCTGATCACGGTAAAACCTACCTAGGCACAGCTTAATGCCCTAGCCGTCGACGGGCAGCAGCGTAAGCGCTGCTAGAAGCGGTGCTCTGCGATCCCCAACACATATAGCTAGGTTAGGCATTATGCGCAAAAAATGAGAAATATGAAGTAGGATAAATGCGAATTATTTATATTACAAATACAATTTATAATTATATAATGTTTCAGACTATTCGAAATTACTTTACCTACTATTATAACAATCATTGGTATATATTCAGTTTTCCAAATTTCCAACGGCTTGAGGCATGCAAAAATATACAATATAAAAAAAGAAAACAAAAATTTCATGCTTGATAAAACGCAAAAATCCAAAGTTATTTATTTTCATTGGCTGTCCAGTGGACAATCTTAGCCAATAAATCTATCGCTACGGCGGCTTACTGTTGTCCCCTTTGAACATTCCCCGAACGTATCTCGCCGCTTCAATGCACTTTATCAGAAAATTGTACTATTATACCCAACTTAAAATACTACTATTAAAACATTTCAAACTTGTGTACACGTTCCCAATAGTTACCTAATTGTATTTGTACTCATTCTAATATAGATTTAATAGTTGGCCGCAATTCGTTGCCATTCTTCAAATAAACTCACTTACGAGTAAATTCAACATGAAAACGTTTTTTTGATTTTCAGTGTAAAATACTAAGCAACAATTTTTAGTGCCATATACTAATCATATTTAAACGTATAAAATGTGAACATTTTTATTTGCAATTGAAAATATTGTCATCCTATTGTCTATTTGAACCGGAACATGCTTTGACAAGGTAAATGTTTGATCTTGAGGACAGCCTTAAAACGGCAAATGCGTATTTAAATTCAACTTTAACAAAACTGGTTGATGTATTCCGAGCTTTCAAGGACCTTGAGGGAAACATACATCGATTATTTCGCCAACAGTATTATAATTGTACGAGGATCGTTGATGCAATAGACAAATCAGCAGGAAAAGATAGTGCCACTTTATTTTCCTTAAGACCCTGAACTCAACATGGAACTGGTATCCTGAAAGTATTTTACACTTAGCTGGCTAATTTATCATGTGGACACCACTTATTACAATCATATTACTATCTTCTATATAAAAAAATAATCATTTTGTAAAATCTGACTCGACTCAACAATAATAACGTTTTTATCTCTAAGCCCCACGGTTTGAATTGTAACTTAATTTATACCGACAATAAAGTATTTTTGTGAGCTACGTGGCCACGTAAAATCAACAACTTCTTATCTACGAGCTAAAAAAAAGCAAACACTCTTTTCTAATAGGTACTTCCTTCCTAATTCTTTGTGGCGAATTGTACAAAACAAGCAAGCGAAACATTAATTTTTAAGGCTTTACCATTACTACAGTTAACAAAACGAAAGAACAATCTCGTAATGACTTTCCAAAACAAAAGGCTGATATAAAGAAAATAAACTAACAATATGAACCTTCAAAGGAAGCCCGGATTAAAAGTAAATAGGCGAATAACACAAAAGAGACTTCGGTCTACTACGGACTCAGGATAGAGTCATTGAAGCAGAGAAGCCAATATGCTCTATGAACGTCAAAGAATAAGCTTATTGTTAGTGGCAAAGGAAATAATTTGTTGAAGGAGTATTTTTATTCTTCGTTTGTAAAATGTGAAGTGAACAATCCTTATTAAATATGAAGGATAAATGAAATTACTATACAAATTTTTAAAAATACATATATAATGTGATTGAATCCTCAGAAATTTCCAAAAATCGAATTCTTATTAGATAATTTCAATCTGTAATCATACACTGAATAAACTTCGAACTAATACGAAAAAAAAAATTCTAAATTCTTATCTTTCAGACATGTTGTGACTGTTTAATAACTCGATCTCTCTATCTTTTTATCAAATATAATGTACAGATACAGAAAATCTAAGGAAGCGGTTGGCCTTTTAGGTTGAAAAAGCACAGTGAACTACGTAGTGCATGTGCAAATTCCGGAATGAATTTTAAAAATTTTGGAACGTATTTACGATGACCAAATATAAACCTTAAACATAATTATTATCTTGAAGTCGCTTAAGCTTATTAAGTTCCTCCTCAGAAATAAATATGACAAATATCAGCTTAGTAAAGAATCGGTACAAATACAGCGATAGCAAGAGATATTTTAGCAACAATAGGCGAGCAGTTCAAGGTCTGTAATAACATAATCTTTCTGGAAATTTAAGTAGGTACACTTAAATAAATTGCAGACAATTGAAATGGACCTTTAATTAATTGATGCAATTAAAGTGACTAAAATTGACTGCCTCGTTGGTCGAGTGGATGGAAGCGCGCCTGCCGATCGTAAAGTCTTGGGTTCAAATACCGGGTCGAGTGCTATTAGATTTTTTAAATTTAGAATTTCTAGTAATGACTCGGAGTTTGGATCTGTACCCGGTGTAGGGCTATAGTCTCACCACCTATTCTATGGGACGTAAACGTAACTGGTGAATCGTGAGAGTGTACTACACTAATCTACCTACCAATTGGGAATTACAGGCGTGATGTTACGTTGATGCAATAAAAATGAAATATGTACACAAGTAAATAATAATGAAAGTGAGCCTAATTGATCAAAAAATATTTCTTACATCTAATACATATAATCGTAATGATTTTTTTTTATCGAATCAGGGTTGTACTTATATGTTTAAAATAAAAAATAAAACAAGTCCTCAATTTTCAGTGATTTTCGTAATGACTGCACCATTAATCATTTAGGGCAGGTGATACATATTATATCGCAGCTCCGAATGAGCGTACAACCAACAAAATACGAAAATATTTCCACATTAGGTATATCCATAATTAACATGTATTTTTAAAGAAATCCAATTACATTTCTTATTCATGAGAAACCAAAAATCAGCTTACAAAAGAAACGGAATATAATCTTAGTACATTTACATGTTAATTTGACGATTAAGAGTTCTTCCAGATAGATTCGTATTAAACTTTTAAGAGGCATTAAAAAAAGGTAAGTTAGCATCGGGGTGTATAATTCGACGTACATTTCGATTCGGGAACTCCGAAACAATTTACATGATGAATGAGAAATGAATCGTTATCTGCAAATAAACTGAGGAAAGCTTTTAAAAACTCCCAAAGAATTCCCCGAGAATTTATATTAAGTTTCATTTCATGTTTATTTAAAGTGTCCAGTAAGTATTTTTATTAGCGAACTTGAGGGAAGAAATCACATTTATTTAAATGTATTCTTTTCTCTTTTTTTTCTGAGAATCTTCCTTTCGAGAGTTCATGAGACATTTATCGGAATTTCAGTATTTATACATTTTTTTCTTAGAGATCTGAATGACAATATGCCAATCAAAGTAAGACAGACAAAACAACCTGGGTAGTTATTCTAGTTTTTTTACCATAAGTATGTACATACCTTCTTATCATACACATTGTGTGATATTTCTAACATAACCATACACATGCTACATGTAAAACTGTATGACACTTAAGGGACGGTCTAATTCTATTTTTACTTGCGATTCAAATTTCGGCTATAAGTAACTCAATATATAATAACCGTGAGAAATAGATTTAACAGTGCCTCGTTGGTCGAGTGATTGCAAGGGCGAGTGCTAAGCGAAAAGACCTGGATTTGTTATCTGGCCCGGGAATTATTGGATTTGTCTAACTTAAAATCCCTAATAGTAACTCAGAGTTTGGTTTTACGCCCAGTGTATGAATGGAGATCTGTTTTCAATACCGGTACAACAAAATAATTGATATTGTATTGATTTAAAAAACTGAGCAACAATGTCTTTGTTTATTTGATTTTGAATATTATTTATTTTCATTATGTAACGGAAATTACGAATATATTTGACAACTCCATCGCGCCCACAGGTGACTTAAACAAATGAATGGTGAATTAGCGAATACTATTCTTTCAAAAAATGTCTTTAATATTCTTATATTTTTCATCATTTATCCGCAAAAAAAGATAAATTTAGAGTTATTTTGTTTAGTTAAGACAGTGTCATTAAAATGTTCAAAATTAATTTACTAACACATTATGGTAATATCATGTCACCTATGCAAAATATAGTGTAATACCGGTATTAATAAACTAGGTATTTACTCTTGTCACTCAGTAATGTGACTTCTTATACCAAAGTTTACTCTGATCATGGTGGTTAGCGGAAATTTTACCAAAGAAAAATATAAGAAAACTCTGACCCGCGTCTGAGTAGTCTGACTGGCCCGTTCATCCAATGGTTAGAGAACCTGACTGTTGAGCTAGGTGTTCGAATCCCCCACAGGACAAAAAATTATGTGATGAGGAAAAGTATTTGGTCTGTTCCTGGGTGTTAAAAATATATGTATAAATACATATTATATGTACATATATACCTACGTATGTATACTATAATACAAGCTGTCCTGATGCTTACTTTGGGATCAGATGGACGTATGTAATGATATTCTAAGATATTATAATATATACCTACAATAAAAGAAATATGTCAACATCATTAGCATCAATCCGAGTATCCTAATTCAAGCTCAGTACTACTAAAAACAAGCGACAAGTTAAAAAAAAAAAAAGCTTTTCGATTTAGTGATTGCGAAATTTCAGTTATCGAATTGGACCAATCCCGTTTCGCTATGCAAGAGCGAGCAAACTTATTAGCGAGCAACGACTGGGTTAACGGCGATCTTTCTTTGCTTTTTTTAGACGGAGACGAGATTGATTGAACAGCCCGATTGATTGCTGGCCCTGTGACGCATTTTTAAAGTCATCGCTAACGTCGAACACGTCTGTCTTTTGAATACTGCACTGCATCCATAGCCCCGTTTTGCAAATGGGTTGTAATTTTAAGGTCGTTTTCGTATGCATCGTCAAGTGACAGTGCTGGTGAATTTTAGACTTAAACAGATATAAAAACTATCACTTTTTTTATTTAAAAGTTTTACATGGTCAAATTCACGCCTGTATTCTATGTAGGGAGACAGAGAAAGGTAGTACAGTCCCGCGATTAGCCTGTAATGTTATAATATGTCTCACAATGGAATACGGTGTAAGTCTATTGCCATACACTGAGCACAAATCCAGACTCCGTCGCTACTACTGGAAATTTCAACTTAGAAAAACTCAAGAAAATTCCACCCGGAGATGCAATCCAGGTCCTGCCGATCAGCAGTCGCGGTTGCAACTACTCGCCCAACGTCTGTGCTTACATAAGATAAATGAAAAACATTGTTAACCAAATCTTGCAACTAAAACGAAGAACATCCACGCTTTTGCCATTCAAACTCCGTTCGTTTCCGGGGTTTTGCTGAAAATCTTTAGTCAGCTAAAACAGTTGAGTTTAGCGTCAGCACTTGCAAAATAAAAGCCATGAAGGCTGTCTCGTTATAGGAAACTGAAAGCAAACGTGCACACGTCTGTACCAACAATATTACAATAATTGATTAACTAAACGCAAAGAGAAATAATCGCGATTCAGCGTTTTAGTGAATAAGGCCGCTGACCAAGCTGCGACTCGGCGTGCGACATTTTTATGTACATAGGTACTATATAAAACGCGAAGTCTGCAAACGTTGAAGAGTTTTATTATTGTAAGCGTTTTAATATTTTAATATTGAAGATAATTAATAAATTATTTATCCACATAATATGTTACAGGAGTTTTATATCTAATTAAACTTTATAGGACTATAAAGACGTATGCCTAGTGATATTTATGAGTATCTATTAATTGTCCATTCTCAGAGGCAGAGAAGTGTAGTCCTACCACTTTTCAGCAATTTTGTTGTACGTCTCATGAGTAAGCCTATTGCCATACATTAGGTTACAATAGACTCAGAGATACTACTGGAAGTTTTAAGGCTACAAATCCCAATAATACAACAATAATATCCCAATAATACAACTAAGAATCTCACGCTTAGTCGCGATTGAGACCACTAGCCCCTCGAAGCAGGCAACGACACATAATAAACACGAAAAAGGTAATTCAAAAAATAATTGGAAAAAAAATACGTAAATAGTCGCCCGTTTAAAACTATCCTACAACAGAGCCTTGCCAGTAAAAATGATTTATAAAACGCGCTACTATCGTGCATCTTTCTCACACTAACCAAAGCCACATAGCGGGGTCTCTGTCGTCTCGAGTCCAATTTCACAGGCCGCTGCATGCCTCTATAGGACCTCGGTAATGCTCCTATTGATTAAGATGCCTGAATATTCATCCAATTACATGCCAGTGAGATTTTCCGATGAAACCGGAGTTTGTGTAGATGGTTAAGCGGTTTTGTTTATATTAATAACTGGAAGTGGGTCATGCTGTTATTAGGTAATTAAATGAAGATAAAACGACCGCTGGGCACACCATGACGAAGTTTAATACGGAGATAGTTTAAACCTTTGAAAAGGGTTTTAAACTACTTAATTTTTTTCTCATTTTAAATAATTTACACCCTTAATGAGATGAAACGAAGTTTTTAGTTGTAACCGGAAATAATTTAAACTCCGCAGTAACACAGGGAGTACTTAGAATTAGTTAGTTAAATTTTTAAATAATTTACCGCATAATGACGAAGTCGTGAGTAAAAACTAGTGCGTTATAAATAACCCACAAGAAGGCACAAGTTAAGAAAATTATTGTAACGCATGCCATATTAATCCTTATGAACAAAAGCTATTTAATTTTAAAGACGATTTTATAAAAATATAAACATTGTTTTTTACACTATTTTATTTGAGGGCATAGATTAGAAGATAACGTAAAATTAAAATAGTTCAACCAATATGAAATGTTTATAAACCACGAAGAAATAACTAAAAAATTTGTCTGTGCTAAAGCACTGGAAATGGAAACGGGGTGAACCCGCAGTTTGCAGCTACATAGTTACTAATACATTTAAACAATAAAAATTATAAAACTATCAGTCTGTTCACGTTTGCTTTGTTACATTGGGCATTATTTCTGAGGGGCTAAAATAGAATGTACTCATTTTAATGTATGTAAGTAAGCATGTATGTATGTAAGTATGTATGCACAATGTACTCATTTCAATGTATGTAAGTAAGCATGTATGTATGTAAGTAAGTAAATATGACAGAATGAAGTTATATAATTTCATAGTACGAACTCGAAGACAGCACAATAAACGTGTCTGTAAATTACATACGCTAAGAAAAATTCATAAGGAAAATTAATATCAAGGAAACATTCCCTTAAGCACATACGATAGCAGCGATATTCTGCAAATAATCTGAATAGTACGTCGACGTGCAAACAAAATATTCACAATACAAGACAGAGATTTCTTCGCGATCCGAAGGCTCCGCAATCTATCGCCGGTATAATGGAGCTGTTAAAGACAATATTCTCGGCAACATATTGGATGCAGCTCGACTAGTGTGTAAGCGAGCGAGCGACGGCTGTTGAGCTTTGGACACACCGAGTGCAGTATTACTAGGAAGTAGGAATTCAATAATAAGTAAAATTCTCAACGCGATTCTAACACAGTTTTATTTTTCACACTTTTACTCCACCGATACCTTCGTAGAATTACTGCCCAACACTAACACAATATACACAGGTAAACCCGTAAAGTATACAGGTTACTTCACTTAGTTAGGAAATTAGAGCATTACAAAGATATTTTGGGAAAGACAGGTGTTTGTAAAAGAGAGATTAAAACATACAGAACGATTTATTCCATAATTTCTGCAATTATGGGAATGAGCCGCTAATATGAAGGTAGTGCAGAAGTAGCATTATCGTATCCTAGGCTAGCCATTAACCGCGATCCCTTAGATGCATCATAATATGCAGCACACATGCCTAGGAAAAGCCTAATCACCCTTGCTTTGAAGAGTCTTACGCTATATGTGTTCGGAACCACCCGCTGACAGTGCTCCACTCCTTGGCTGTCTGGATAAAAAATGTGTTAAATCCCAGTGTGTCCCTGTATTTAGTAGGCGATAAATCCGCACCTACATCTGGGCAGGCGCTCGATTCAATTTTATTACTATTCTCTACGACGACTTATTTGATTCACCCGTCAAAGCGGCCGACTCCGGTTACATTATCACTGTCGCCGCAAAGGACTTACTCATCTTTTGAGAACCGGAAGGTAGATCGATTTTTATTATTCACTATCTTCACAAAGTTTTCATGCATAAATGTTTCTATAAATGCACGTGTCAGCATGCATATAAATATAGTGCCTTAGAAAAACATAGAAATTAAGTGCAAATACATATAACTATAGTAAATATGTCTTCATAACATAAATAACTGAATCTAACCTCAATCTACGAAAGATCTGTTGCAAGCGTTGCTACACTGGAAATTTGACTCTATATGGCCTCATGTCTTAATTTGTTTTTCTACTATATAGTTTTAATAACTAATTTGTTTTTCTACTATATAGTTTTAATAACATAACAAGGGAGTTTGAGTACCTAACGCTCTTTCGCAATTGAATAACAATTGTCAAAGAACTTTCAACAATTGTCAAAGAATATTTTAAGTAAGACCATCCGATCTTCACGCAAACGACTCAATAATGCATCCGCATTATTAAATGGTTTCCAGACATCTTAAAAAATCAAATAGTAAATCTGAAATTGATTATTTTTACGACTCTGTTTATCAAAGCGACTTTTATGATTGATTGAAGCAATAATTAAT